>PVLC010008163.1:0-59721 GCA_004027655.1 Graphiurus murinus | reverse complement strand
CTGGGGATTGAACTCAGGGGCATTCTACCTCCGAGCTATACCCCCAGCCCTATTTTTTTTATTCTTTATTTTGAAACCGAGTCTCACTAAGTTGCGGAGTGCCTCACTAGGTAGCTGAGGCTGGCCGCGAACCCGGATCCTCCGGTCTCAGCCTCCCGAATGCTGGGATTACAAGCGTGCGCCACCACGCCCGGCTCCTGACAGGGTCTTTTATCCCCCCTCTTTAAGTTTCAAGGTCTGTAACTTTCTTATCTCATTGCTTGCCTGAGGCTGTTTGCTTGCAGAGTATGAGACAGACAGCTGCCTGTTTTAAGCCTTTAAATGCCTGCTCTACTTTGGGACAGAGCATGGCATAAAATTATCTACCCATTCTGAAATCATTTAATTTTATTTTGAAACAGGCTCTTGCTAGATTGCCGAGAGTCTCACTATGTTGCTGAGGCTGGCCTCCAACCTGTGGTCTGTCACAGCCTTCCAAGTACTGGGATTATAGGCTCCATCACTGTGCCTGGATATTTCAAGTGATGTGCACCTCAACCATGTCTGCTCACTGCAACCACTTGAGGGGCATGGAAGTACTGATGCTGGAGTCCTTTCTCTTGGAGATTCTGACTCAACTGTTCAGTGGCAGGGCCTACGCATTAGGGATTTTTAAGTTCCCCAAGTGATTCTAAGGACAGCCCAGATTGAAAAACAAAGGGCCAAGGATGTGTTAGGAGCAAGGTATAAATGGAGGGAGTCTCCAGGTGCAGGAAAAAGGAACAGTGTTGTGGGAGATAAACTTGGGAAGTCAATGTCTATGCCAGAGATTTAGTCTTCAATGTGGGACTAGACTTTATCATTAGGCACTTGCCCAATTTGGAGTGACTCCTTTTCTATTCTCTTAAAATATGCAACAAGGGCTAGGTTTGGTGGCACATGCCTGTAATCTCAGTACTTGGGAGGTTGAGACAGGAGGATGGCAGTTTCAAGGCCAGCCTCAGCAAGTTAGTGAGACTATATTTCCAAATAAAAAATAAAATAAGATTGGGCTGTAGCTCAGAGTTAGAACAGCTCTGAATTCAATCCCCTGTACAAAAACAAGAACAAAACTGCAATAAATTAGACATCCCAAGACACCATGAGATCTAGAGATCAGCAAGGGGCCTGATGCCTCTTTGTTCTCTGCACAGCATTCATATAGGACCCAACTGGGTTTATCCCTGGATTTGGTAGACATTTTCCTTTTTCATTTGTTGAAGCAGAGCTACATCCTCCTGCTTTAAAAAGAAAGTTTTTGCCTGCAGTCAGGAACCTGCTTCTAAGAAGCCAGGTACACTAGACTTTTTAACAGCCTCTTCTCACTTGGATAAAATTGGGTAACAACATCTTATCAGAACTCCAATAATTCCTTTGAGGTGGGTTTAATGAGCAGGTAACTCTTAGTTCTTCGAAAAAATATTAAGCAACAAGCAGATGGAGATTTTTCGTGTTGTTTTGGCAAAGATTTTTTTTTTTTGAGAACTTAGGAAGCATGACATATCCTATTAGTTGCTTTCAGGTAAAATTAGCCTTTTCTGGGACAGGTGTGACTTGAGTACAGTATACAATAGCCATTGTTGGTTGGCTTCATTTATATCCCATAAGGAAGGGAAGTAATCAATTATGGTAAATCTTAAATGACTCTTGGTCAATAAAGAAAAGCAATCCTGCAAGGCTGATGTCCTGAATGCATGTACTGCTATTTCTTGTAGAGTAGGAACCCTGGGGGTCCTTGCCACTCTATATGGACAGAGTTTGAGTCTAAATGATGAAAATGGTGCCAGGAGTGAAGAGGCACACCTGTAATTCCAGTACTTGGGAGACTGAAACAGGAGGATCGCAGGTGTGAGGCCAGCCTCAGCAACTTAGCAAGACCCTGTTTCAAAATAAAAATTAAAAAGGGCTGAGGATGTAACTTGGAGGTAGAATGCCCCTGAGTTCAGTCCCCGGTGTACCCTCTGATTTTTTAAAATTTCAAAATGATGAGGGTGGTCAATAGGACTGCAACAGGAGAGGGATTCTAAGACTCTCAACCCTGAATGTGTTGGTAAATGTATAGATACTAGATGGCACAGAGAAAGTCCCAGGCCCAACATGGATTTCTTCATAGTAAATGATGCACTTGGTTGGTAGTCTCAATTTATTATTTTTGTGGTGCTGGGGATTGAACCCAGGGGTGTTCTACCTCTGAGCTACATCCCCAGTCCCATCTTATTTTTATTTGGAAACGGGGTCTTGATAAGTTGCTAAGATCCTCACTAAGTTGCTGCGACTGGCCTCAAAACTGAAATCCTCCTGTCTCAGCTTCCCGAATACTGGGATTACAGGTGAGCACCACCACACCTGGCTTAGTAGTCTCAAGCTTAATATGCATAGGTATCTCTCAGGAATCTATTAAAAAGCCAATCCTGATGCAGTGGGTCTGAGACTAGGCTTGCGAGTCAGCATTTCTTATCAGCTCCTAGGTGGCACCAACACTGCTGGTTCAGAGCCCATCCTTTAAGTAGTAGTGTCCTGGCAGCCCCCCAAGAATGGACTGTTCTAGCAAAGAGCACACTGGTGAGTGAGAGTCCAATCACTTTGAGACCCCCTGAGGATTAGGGGAGGCCTCAAAGTAGCTGTGTGATCTGGAGCAAAGTGCTTGACCTCTCTGATTTCAGCTCTGGAAAGGGGGATGTGCTTTCAGAAATTCCTTTTTATAATATTGAACACAATCCAGTCCATATCCAAGGCACAGGAGTCTTGCTTTTGTGTAGTTTCCTTGGAAAGAGGTCATTCTCTGTCTGTCTGTCTGTCTGTCTGTCTCTCTCTCTCTCTCTCTCTCTCTCTCTCTCTTGTGTTAGAAACCATTGTTTGTCAATGTTGAGCCCAATGAACAGGAAGTGTGCCTGGTGTGTTGCAACAGGGGTCTGCAGGGATTTGGCTTCCCTGCAGAATAAGGGACTGATGAAGCTCTGCCCACTTCATCCATGTCTTCGCCAAGACAATTACTATTTATTTTTTGCAAACTGTAATGACTGAGTGGAAATGCAAATTATGGCATTTCCCTTTATCTTTCTCATTTGTGAAATGGGGGGAGGGTGTACATGGGCCATCTCTGCGGTATCTTCCCATTCCAATAATCCATGCTTCTAAGAGAATATTAAATTCTCTATATTACAATCAGTGTGGTAATAAAGCTTTCTTTTCTGACATGACAGGCAGAGCGCTCACAAAAAGAGTTCAGACTTTGTAATAGAAAAAAAAATCGCTTGGGCTCTGGATGAAGCTGCAAGCAATTAACACGTACCCACCTTAAAATGTCAGTTTGGCCTTTTATTACCTGGGTATCTCAAAGATTCTAATCTTCCATCTTTCCATCTAACCCCTGAAACCTAGAGATACAAGGTTCCTTCCAGCACAGCGATGACCACCTTTAGCTACTTTAAGTGTTGACACTTTGCAGAAAGCATTTGCAAATGAATTGTGAATTGTCTGTGCTGCATGTCGAGAGAGAGGGTGGAGTGTGTGGCAGGGGAAGCGATAAGATATTTGGGGAGCAGAGGATCTTCTCAACCAAGATGACTCCATAGTGGTAGCTACACACGGCCCCACACTCAGGGGCCCCTTTGGTATGGCTGTAGCTTACCACTCGTACCCCTCAAGGAAAGCACCCAGGAAGCACTCCCGGTGTAATCTCTTCTCATCTGGGAGCAGGGAGCTTGTGCAGCCCTGCTTGCATCTGCTGTAGCTGTGTTGTTTCTCCTCCTCCTCCTCCCCTTCCTCCTCCTCCCCTTCCTTCTCCTCCTCCTCCTCCTCCTCCTCCTCCTCCTCCTCCTCCTTCTCCTCCTCCTCCTCTCAGTCTTCTCTGTCTGTCCTCTTGTACTGGGGATTGAACCCAGGGGGGGAAAATCTACCTCCAAACTATACTCCCAGCCCTATTTTTTATTTTGAAACAGGGTCTCATGTAGTTGCTAAGGCTCTTGCTAAATTGCTGAGTACTGGGATTACAGGCGTGCACCACCATACGGGGCTAGCTGTGTCATTTCATTGCTATCAGCAGCCTTGTATTAGCCCACTTCCTGTTGCCAGTAATACAATACGATAGATTGGGTGAGTTATGAAAAAAAAGGTTTGTTTCGGCTTGGACTTCTAGAGGTCCAAGGTCAGTGGGCCTCATCTGGTGAGTCTTTTTGATAGCAGAGTCTCAGGTGGAGCAGAGGGAGGGAGGGAGAAATTGTGTGTGTGTGTGTGTGTGTGTGTGTGTGTGTGTGTGTGTGTTCCCTTTTGTCTCTTGGTTTATTCCTATAAAGCCACCATGATTAAATCATGAGAGCTCCCGCCTGATGATCTTATCTAATCCTTAACACCTCACAAAGGCCCCACCTTTAAATATTATGGTTGGACTAAATTTTTATTCTGATACTTCACAATAGAGATTAAGTTTCAACACATGAAGCCTTGGGGGACACTCAAACCATGTCCAAGCCATACTGTTTTTTCATTCAGAACTTTGTGATTGTGGTTATATCTCATACTGCCTTATGTTTGCCACTGAATGTTAAATATTCCCCCAAAGCTGGGAGTGGTGGTACATGCCTATAATCCCAGTACTTGGGAGGCTGAGACAGGAGGATTGCAGGTTCGAGGCCAGCCTCAGCAACTTATCAACACTCTGTTTCCAAACAAAAAATAAAAAGGGTTAGGGGTGTAGCTCCAGGGTAGAATGTCCCTGGGTTCAATCCCCATACCAAATATTTGTGTATATTCCCAAAGACTTGATGATGGGCTAAATCACTTCACAGACTCCATATAAGGGGAACTGGTGACAAGAGGAGAAAGGATTTGTTTTCTGACTATTGACTCTGTAGGAATGGGTGAAACAATGCAACTAAGTGCCAGCTGTCTTTGCTGCCATCCATTCTCTTTCTTCATATTGAAAGAAAGAAAAGTATTCTTCAGTTAGGCAGTAGACTAAGCAACTAGAACTTTCAGCTAGATTGCCTCACTCTGATCTACAATATTTTTTTGTGGTACTGGGGATTGAACCCAGGGGTGTTCTAACTCAGAACTACACCCCCAACTCTTTATTTTTTATTTTGAAACAGGATCTCCCTAATTTTTTAAGGCCAGCCTTGAACCTGTGATCCTCCTGTCTCAGTCTCCCAAGGACTAGGATTATAAGCTGGTGCCACCATGCCTGGCTTGATTCATGACTTTTAAGAGCCTTCCTGCTCTCTGATATCTAGGAATCTCAGGAAGCAGGGGCTCTCAAAATTTAGTGTCCGACTTCTAAGGAGAGCAATTTGAAGTAGCTGTCAAAATTAAAAAGGCATATATTCTTTTGTTTCTCCAATTATACTTTTAGGAATTTTTCCTATAGCAACACTTGTGCATGAACAAAACTATATATATATTATTTTTTGTGATATGGTTGATGATAGCAAAATATTGGAAATAAATGTTCACCAAAGGGAACTAGATAAATAAATTAGGATATACTATGTAGGTATAAGAAAGAATAAGGAAGCACTTTACATACATCCCATATGTCAAGAACCTCCAGATATGGTGTGCAGTGAAATAAACAAGGAGCAAAACAATGAATATGTTACCATTTCTCTAAAATGGTGGTGGATTGCAGGACAATGCATATCGCATTTATTTGCATATGTATAAAAGGTGTTGCAGTATACAAGTGAAGAAACTAATAATAGCAGAACAATGGTCACCAATTGAGAAGGGATGGGGTGGCGATGAGTGCTGTGAACCCTGAAGATAAGGAACAGTAACAGTAATTTTTCCATGCTTTTGATTTTGAACCTTGAGAACAGCTTACTTATTCAAAAGGTAAATGCAGTTCTGTAAAAGAACAGCAGAAGCCACTAGTTCTGAGGGATTACCTGGGGTGCTTATTCTAAAATGCAAATTTTTAGGACACAACCCCCTGGCATTCCAAGTCAATGGATGAGTAGGGAATCTGCATTTTTGCCATGAGCAAGCCTGATTGGTTGTGATGTAGACGTAGATTGTCCAAGGAACCAAGGAACTCAGGGACATTAGCCACAGACTGCATTCATGCAAAGGCTACTTTTATTGAACATTGGATACATGCATCTGCCCATTTCATAAATTAGGTTTGATTATATTAATGAATAAGTCCAATTTCTTATCTTCTATGACTTGAACATTCAGCTACACACTAGATTTGACTTCTTGTCACGTAGACCACATACAATGTCATAGATGCACTGGAAATATTTCTTAAAACATAAAAATTCAATCGAAGAGTACAATTCATACCTAGAGTTTTCTGTGGCTGCACAGTTAAGTTTGCACATTTTAAAGGATCTGAATCATTCATATGAATATTATGAGTTTCTTATAAATAATTCATTTGTCCAAGGAGTCTAGGCAGAGCCAAGCCATGACATTATTTACACTAAGTACCACACCTGGAACTTATTCTGAGTTATTTAACACAGTACATTTTTCAATGCAATAAATATTTATAGTTAATAGTAACAAGTACAATTATAATTTACAAAATGTGTCTAATATTTAAAACAAAACATAAATGACATTAAAGAAGTTTGCGCCATGTATTTTTACAACTCACTGAATCGACTATTTCAACAAATTGTATCACTCCACACCCTGCCAACTCGAATATGAGAAAGGTTATGTTCAAATCAGGAAAGCACAGATTACAGGAAAACAAAAATTTAAAGAAAATCAATTTTACTTTTTTCACATTATAATTGTAGTATCAATGTCAATAGCTAATTTTGAAGCAAAGTGATGAAAAAAAAATTGGATTCATGACGGGCCCAAGTTATATAATGTATTTTAAATGTTGAAATCCCGAGTTACACCGAAGTTTTCAAGCTTGTCTGGAAGTTAATGAGGTCTTGAATATATGAGGTTTTATTGTCCACTAAAATGATTCTTTTAAAAGACCATAAAATTATAAGAGTCCTTTCGTGTCATTATATAACTCTGGGAGTGAATTTTAAATTTGGGGGAAATAAATCTTATCTTCTAGAAATGCCTGAACTCTGAGAGGGCAGAGACACAGTGGTATCTTCATTTACAACAGGGTACCTATGTGGCTAGGCACTCAGATTCCTAATTATATACTTGAGTTCCTGATCTGGACCAAAGTGTCAGGTAAGGTATTTTTCTATTAGAAGCTATTCATGTAGGCTGGGTCCCAGACTCCAGAAAACCATTCATTGGCATATCTTACCCTTTTAGGGAGGAAGAGGCATAGTGGTTGACGGCACCTTTCCCACTTATTAATTGGAGATATTGTGTTCTCCAATTAATCCTGATTTGAAGGATGCTTGGGTTGACTGTTCTCACTTAGGTTCCCTGACTTGATCCTTCACAAGTTTTCTCTCTTCAGTTGGTCACAGAGGCAAGCGGGAAATTCTCCAGGGCTTCTGAGTGCAACTGAATTATGTCTCTGAGTGACGGTGAGGGTGCAGTCGATTGAATTGAGGAGACTTGCCTGTTCAACCACGTGTCCTTAATTTATGTGTTTTAATGGAATTTGTGTGTATTCTTTGACTCTATTACTAGCCCAGACTTTTGAGTAGGGAATGAAGCATTCTCTTGGGTACTGTGAACTGAATTGCTCCCACAGGCTGGATTTGGGAAGTGACACAAGAGTGGACTTGAGAGAGATTCAAGTCCACATTTGTATGTGACCACTCAACTATTTCATATGACCTTTGAATCGGTAAGTAATCTCCTTCAGCTGCATCTTTGTGTGCCCAGAACTGTACTTGGCACATGTGCAGTGCTGGGTGAGGTTAGGCCCCTTCCTTTCCAGCACTTCCAGAGACACGGGACTCCATCCAGGTTTTGGATAAATGCAATGGATTTCATGACCTGTGTTTTTGTTCCCAAGGATCCTGCCCTTCTGAATCATAGCCTTCCACTCTTTTGTGACATGGAATGTGGTTCCCACTAATAGGCCTCTCCTGCCACAGCCAATGATGACCCTGTTTTCTTCCCTATGCCAAGTTAAACAGACTCACTTTGGGAGCGAGAGAATATCCCATAATTGAGGACACAATGGTTAGTACTATTTTTCAGTCTCACAGAATGGACCACGAGAATGAAGTATGTTCAGTTCACATCAGAACAGAAGGAAATCAGATTAAATGGAACCAGATGAAATCGCCTTTTTGTAGGTCAGATACAGTCTAATATTGACAGTTTAATCTTTCAGTCTCATAGTTCCAAGGATCTTTTAATCTAATAGTCACTAGTAAGTGAATTTAATATTTATAAATGTCCGTAGTAAAGAATGTAAAGCAGGGAGGGCTTAGATTAGACGAGGTAATGAGTGTAAAAGTGCTTGATAGACCATGAACACTGGGTAAATGCAAAGTGTTCTTTTGAATTAATCATGGGCATGTGATATTCTAACCCAAGGTCTCTTAAATGTAATATATATGCAAAACCGAAACTTTAACAAAATTATTTTAATTTTACTGGATGCAGCCTAGTGGAGTGGCCCACTCAATATTTGGGAGGCTAAGACAGGAGGATGGCAGGTTCAAGGTCAGCCTCAGCAACTTAGTGAGAGACCCTGTTTCAAAATAAAAAGGGCTGGGGGTATAGCTCAGTACTACAGCTCCCCTGGGTTCAAACCCTAGTACCAGAAAAAAAAAATTCCACTGAATGTGAATTTCACAAGAGAAAAGTTTGTTCTCAGTGTGCTATTTGTTGATTCCTCTGGATATATTCAGCAAAGAGTGTCTTTGATGGTTAACATTATAGTACAAGATTGCACAATATTAAAGCTGCTGTGTATTGGTGTCATGGGGGAGGGGGCCAAGTGGGGCCGGGAAGAGTGAACGTTCAGATGCAGAATGAAATAGAGCTTGTAAAGGTTTAGTTTCACTGAACAACACACACACAGAGCCTGGTCCTAGAAGAGTGAAGAATTCTCTGTGTTTAGCTGTTGATCAGTTTCATGAAAATATGACCAAAATTTAGAGAAATGTGCAAAATATACTCCAGCCCTCCCAGAAAGCCAGAGCTAATTCTAACCTACTTGCTAACAACAGCTTCCTCTCGCTGTGGATGTGAAGAGCAGGGATGGCAAGACAGCTTGTATCTCTCTCATTTGACCTGGATGCACACGGATATTCATTCATTCAATTCTCCTGTAGTCAGGTCCCCAGTGTTCTAACATCTGTCTCTCTCTGGTTTCTGGGAAAAAGTGACATAGCCACCTTTCAGTCCACAGATGAGGATGCCCTTCCACATCTCATCTGCAAACAAAACTAATCCCTATTACTAGAAGCCCTGCGATGTGGAAGGGACACTGAAACCAATAACCGACTGCTACTCTTGGCCCAAATGACTTTATAACCCAAGGAGGCCCCTGTCCTCCAGTCAAGCTCATTTATTTCTGTTCATTTCACATTTTCAGAACGAGATGAGCTTGGTTAATCTGCAGCAGCCTCGAAAGAGTTTATTTCGCTCCAGGTTCTCCACCTTCAAAGATGAAACTGAAATGTTTGTGGGGCAGAAGGAAATCCAGGGCTTGTTAATGAGGCAGAAGGCTGGATTCAGTGGGGGGAGCAAGAGCAGCCAGAAGAACAGGGTTTAACCATCCACATTTATGGGGAACCATAAAATTATCACCAGGGAGGGGCCTTTTCTGCACTACACAGAGAGCCTCATCTTGCTGTGTAATACCACTCCCAATAGCAGCCAGGCCTCTCTGCCCACCGCAGCCGTCGGTGGGTAGACTGCTTTGTTTATTGCTTAATCTATCACCGTTGAGCTGCCTGCCTCGGGGAGGCTCGATTAAAGATAGATTGAAAGGTAGTATCTGTCAATTGAATAAACACAGATGGTTTTCCACTGCAAAAATTGATTTTTTTTCCCTTCGCCAAAGACATAAGCGCTAAACGTGATTATCTTTGGAAGCCAGGCGTGAAATGTCTCTGCTCAGCCCCGGCCACACTCTGCCCTGGCAGAGAAGGTGATATACCATGTGGGTCTTAGGGCTCTCTCTTATGATTTTAGGTTCTTAAGGTGAAATAAAACTTTGATTTCCCTCGAGAAGGGCCCAATTAAGTCCTTCCTAGTAAGGTCTGAGTCAAGCCATTAGTTAATTCACAAAATAGTTTTATCAGTCCTTGGTAACTGGTTGGCAAAGAGTTTTTCCAACACTTTCATTTAGGAGTCTCAAAGAAGTAACAAGATTTGCCTAAGGACACACAGCTACGCCTAGACTCAATCTTCTCACTTTGTTTCCAGAAGTTGAAAAAAAGATGCACCATCTATGCCATGATATTAACTGAAAGAGACATGATGATGAGTCCTACCCCCAAATGTCTCTGGAAGCAGAGAGATCAGAGATGCTTGAATTAGTACCTGGAATTCTATACACCAGAATTCTAGGCACTCAGAAGGTTATATATGATAGCAACTAACTGGGTATGGAGTCATTTATATTCAAGGGTTTTGAAGGAAACCAAGAGTGAAATTATGGAACAGTAGTTCAAGATAACAGGTGCATGGAAGTTGAAGAAAGATGAATAAGGAGAGTATCCTTTGGATAATGAAAAGATTGAACAATATGTTTTCTCTCTCTTTTTTCTTCTGTCTTTTCTTTCTTTGTACTAGGGACTGAATCCAGAGGCATTCCACCTCCTAGCTATATCCCAGCTTTTTATATTTTTATTTTGAAATAGAGTCTTGCTTTATTGCACACTGGCCTTGAACCTGTGACCCTCCTCCCCGCCCCTCAGCCTCCCAAGTACTGGGATTGCTGGCATGCACCATTGTGCCCAGGTGCTCAGCTACTGTCCTGCTTTTCAAACTGTGCAATGTAATTATGAACTACCCAGAAAAGTGTGTACAGTACATAAAAGCATGAAGTGAAGCAGTTTCACTTCAGCTAATGCATTTTTTTTGTAAACACAGATCTTTATAACTGTCTCGGTCTTAACTCCTAAAACTCTGCCAAAAATAAGTACTTTCTCATATCAAAAGACAAAAATCTTTTCATATGTGCTCCCTGGAAAAGAGAGCTGACTGTTTCTATCTCACCTAGGTAGAGAAAACCTGAACTAAAATTGCCTTATGAGGTAAGGAATACACATTAGGGTGCATTTGCAGAATCTGAATTCATCTGAAAGTAAGTTAACGTATTTGTACTTTGTCAGAATTGGTCTTTGAGTCAAGAAAAACTTAAATCGGGGTTTCAAAAGTAAGATAATCTAATCTTTTACAGCCAATTTTACTCACTTAGAAAAAGAAAAATACTTCAGTCTATTTTTCTTTCTGTATGTGAGCTATTTCATAAATACTCTTCTTAATGTTTTGCTAGTGTTTTCTAAATCAGTTATTAAAGTTAAGCTCCCTGCCACTTTCTTATACATATTTAGATAGAAATATTGTGAAACCAAAATTTTATTCATTTCTTCCCACAAACTTTAGGAGAAACATAGGTAATATGTAAACGTGTTCCTATAACCACTCCTATTATCCTTCCTTCCTTCCTTCCTTCCTTCCTTCCTTCCTTCCTTCCTTCCTTCCTTCCTTCCTTCCTTTCTTTCTTTCTTTCTTTCTCTCTCTCTCTTTCTTTTGAGTGTGTGTGTGGGGGGTACCACATATGAGGGATTAAACCTACCTCAGAGCTATACTCCCAGACCTTTTAATTTTTTATATTGAAACAGGATCTTGCTAAATTGCTGAGGCTGGCCTCCAACCTATGATCCTCCTGTTTTAGCCTCCCAAGTGCTGGAATTATAATAGTGCACCACCGCCCCCGGCTATTTATCCCTTCTTTCTTATGTTGAAACTACTGCTTCAATGTAGCAGACGAAGAGAGTGAAACCTAAGTGAATACGCTTGGCTTGAAACCTATATAACAAAAATGAAGACCATCCTTTATGCATTTATAAATATTTGATGACTTGATAGCATGGTCAACTTTTTCCTCCAAAGGATTTCTCTTTTACTTTGAAATGGCATCATGATGATTAAAATTGGGCAACAGCAGTTGGAGTGTGTGAGATATCATTCTATAGCCACACATGGATTTTTTGTTTTTTTTTGTACTGGGAATTGAACCCAGAGGCATTCTACCTCTGAGTTACACCCCCAGCACTATTTTTTCATTTTAAATTTTGAAATAGGATCTCGCTAAGTTGCTGAGACTGTCCTAGAACCTGTGATTCTCCTGTCTCAGCCTCCCAAGTACTAGGATTACAGGTGTGCGCCACTATGTCAGGCTCACAAATGAATCTTTATATACATGCCTATATGTTTGATCATATTTTTGCCTTAAATTATATTTTGAGTGTTTCTTCAATGTCCTCAGTAACATCTTTTTAGAAAAAAGATCAATGTTTAGAGTTTTGTTTTGTATTAAACTGGCTTCTAGTGTTATAAATTCGGAGACCGTTCTTCATACATGAGGCTCTTTCATACGGTTGACTTTACATGTTAGGAATGAAAATAGAAGTTATTCCTTGGTTTGTGTATTATAGATATTTCTTAAAAAGGAGTTAAGTCATATTTTTAAAGAATTGGCTTCTACTTAAAGTAACAGCTAGATGAAATACTTTATAAAGAGATATTCAAGGCATGATTTCTCTGTTATATAAATCTGGTAGTTCATACAATTTTTGTGACTTCATTGGCCTTACCTACGTACCAGGGATTGATACTTCATACAGTAATTTCTTATTTTTTCCCTTTTCTCAAAAAGGGAAGGTTTGCTCTCCATCAGAAGATGCATGCAAAAGTTGAAATAGGAAAGGTAAACCTTATGGAGTTACTCTGAAACACAATAGTGATCTATTTGGGCCTCTTCCCACCCCCACACACCACTCAAGAGCCCTCTGAAGGGTCTTCCGAGGGCATAGAGACAACCACAGAGTCAGGGCTCCTGGCCAACCATAAAGCCAAAGCAGAAGCCCCTAGGGGTCAAGGTGAAGTGTTAGTCTAGACGTACCCTTCATGACAGATGTTTCCATTGATGAGGCTGAATGTGGCCACGGACGGGTTGGTACTCTTGAACGAGGTCATGCAGGTGGTGCTTCTGCCAGTGCTGTGGGACCGACTCAGCAGGCCAGGGCGGCAACAGAGGAGCTGGGTGTTGAACTGTTTCCTGAAACTCTTGCTCAGTAGGTAGAGGGCAAAGGGGTTCACACAGGAGTTGGTGAAGGCCAGGAGACGGGCGCAGATGCTGGTGACAAAGTGGAGCATGGAAGTGTCCACTTCAGAGTAGTGGTAGGAACGGTACAGGTAGATGACATGATTGGGGAGCCAGCAGAAAGCAAAGAGGCCCACGAACACCAGCACTGTCTTGGCAAGCCGCTTCCGGGATTCGATCTAGGGAGAGAAGAACACTGAGAGTGTCAGAGGAAGGGAGACAAAGATTCCAAAATAGAAACAGGAATAAGAACCCCACAGGGAAATAGATTAGTTCACAAAGCCGCAGAAAAAGAGAACAATAGGACAAGACAAGTGAATCAGAGAGAGAGAGAGAGAGAGAGAGAGAGAGAGAGAGAGAGAGAGAGAGAGAGAGAGAGAGAGAGAAGAAACAGACAAGAAAGACAGGAAGGATGGAAGGAAGGAAGGGGAAAGAAAAGAAGGGGAGAAGGAGAAGGGAGGGAGAGAGAGGGAGAGAGGAAGAAAGGGAGGGAGGGAAGGAGGGACAGAAAAATAAGAAAGAAAGAAAGAGAAAGAAGGAAGGAGGAAGGAAAGAAAGAAAGAAAGAGCGAGCCAGGAAGCAGAAACACATGAGGTAGAATAGTTAGAACACACAGCTGAAAACAGATCTTTAAACAAAGTTGATTACATGCTTGAATGGATTGCACAATGAAATTCTAGTAAGTGCCCTCTTTTTCCCCAGGAGAGTGTGGATGCAGTTTATCAGCCATATGACTTCATGCCTTTCTTTGCTCCACAGTTAATAATTTCTTATTCCCTCCAATGCTCAAAACAAGCTGCCTGCTTTGTTCATCCTCATTGGCAAAACCAAGATAACTCCCTGTTGTTATTATTTTTTAATTTAACTATTATTTTTTAATTTCACGTTACTTCTGGACCATACTATATAGCAAGGTTATCAGGTGAAGTGGGATGAGCATCTCCTTTTGCTCCCAACTCCCTTTCCTATCTCAAGGGGAAATGTGCTTCTCATTAAAGAATTTGGGGTGGATGTTTGCTACTCAGAGGCCTTTCAAGTGGGGAGACAGTTTCACTGACAATTGCTGTTCTTCCCTGGCAAATGAGGCAAAATTTTGAAAAAGAGAGAACCTTGAAGGGTGAGGTCTCCAAGTGAGTGAGCTATGCATTTAAACAGGGTGGGGAGTCTTTTTGCTTTCCTATCATGATTATCATATCATCTGCATCTGGGTTAGAATGTAAGAAGAACTAATAGCCAGATGTGGTGGCACATACCTGTGATCCACAGTTAATAATTTCTTATTCCCTCCAATGCTCAAAACAAGCCGCCTGCTTTGTTCATCCTCATTGGCAAAACCAAGATAACTCCCTGTTATCTTGGGGGCTGAGGTTCGAAGCCAGCCTCAGCAACTTAGCAAAACTTTGTTTCAAAATAAAAAATAAAAAAGGGTTGTTGGGTACAAAAAATGCAAAAAGAACTGCTGACAGAGACAAGAAAGCTAGAGCCCCCAGTTTCTACCATTTGTACCTTGGGGATGAAATTATGGGGGGCTATGGGAGACTAAGGGGGAAATCTAACTTATATGGAAGGCATCTTACAAGCAAGGACCTCTAGGCCTTATATATGCTCCTTCTCTTTAACCTTGCAATAAAGGGATTATTACCCTATTTATGTACATGAAAGCTGAAACTCCGAAAGAACAATAGAGTAACTTGTGAAGTCTGTATTGGAGCCCAAATCAATGTGAGTCTTTCTTTTTCTTTTCTTTTTTCTCTTTTGAGGTACTGGGTATTGAACCCATGGCCTCATTGCATACTAGGTAAATACTCCACCACTGAGCTACATCCCCAACCCTCATTTTTCTATTTTGAAACAGTATCTCACTAGTTTGCCGAGAGTCTCACTAAGTTGCTGAAGCTGGCCCTGAACTCTCGATCCTCTTGTCTCAGTCTCCCAAGTACTGGGATTACAGGCATGCACCACCACACCTGGCTCAGTGTGAGCCTCCTCCTCCTCCTCCTCCTCCTCCTCCTCCTCCTCCTCCTCCTCCTTCTCCTTCTTCTTCTTCTCTGGTACTGGGGATAGAACCCAGGGGCATTCTACCTCCAAGGTACACCCCTAGCCCTATTTCACTTTTTTTATTTGGAAACAGGATCTCACTAAGTGGCAGAGGGCCTCACTGAGTTGCTGAGGCTGGTCTCTAACCAGCGATCCTCCTGTCTCAGCCTCCCAAGTACTGGGATTACTAGCGTGTACCACCAAACAAGGCTGGCCTTTCTTATTTAGATTGCTTTTTTATCCAGTCTCATTTTTCTGCGCCTTTGCTTTCTCTCCATGTCCTAACCCTCTTCCTCATTCAACAAATGGGAATGAAGTTTAAAGAAATATCTAGCTGCAGAACACCCATCTCCTATTATTGCAAAGCCAAGTGGTGTAGCCACCTAAACGCTGTACTTGGTCAGTGGAGTAAAAAAAAATTGCCAAGGATCAACTCCTCAAGGAAGAAATGAACCTGCCCTAAGTACCCACCTGCTTCTTGACGTGTATGTTCCCTTCCACGGGAAGATTGTAAGCACTCTGGATGAGATTTTTGGCAATGAAGTAGTAGTAGACAGAGATGATGGACAGCGGGATGATGTAGAAGACCAGGAAGGAGGCCATGGAGTGGATTTTTGGATGCAGCTCATTAGTGTGTGGGTATGGGGCACAGCTAATGAAGGTCTGGTTGGTGCTCTCCTCGTGGAAAGGATGGAGGTCAGAAAACACAGCCTCTGGGATGGCCAGCAACATGGAGATGACCCAGATGAAGGCGGCTTTGAGGCAGATCTTCATCAGGGCATGAGACGCCTGGATATCCATTGGTCGGACAATGGCTTTGTACCTGGAGCGAGAAAGAGGGAAAGTCTGCATAAGTTAGTTGCCTGATATCATCATGGATGCTGGGGCCAGGAAGGGGGTAGGGGGATGGGATGGGGAAGTGGGGGGGGTGAGGAAAGTCAGGCACCCAAGATGCAGTATTTAAGGAAGTACTCACTTTTCGGCTCTTTGAAGCCCCAGCTCTGAATTCATGGGACCCTAACAGTGAGTGCTTCCTTAAATTTGGCCCCCCAAGCATGTTTCTTAGGCTCTGAAGGATGCCTTCCCCTACCTCCAGCATTAACATTATGCTCACATTCTCTCTCTCAGTTTAGAGGTGTTTTAAAATGTTATTTATTTATTTTTGTGGTACTAGGGATGGAGCCCAGGTGCATTCTACCTTTGAGCTACACCTCCAGCCCTATTTTTAATTCTTTACTTGGAAACAGGGTCTCACTAAGTTGCGGAGTGCCTCACTAAGTAGCTAAGGCTGGCTGTGAACATGTGATCCTCCGGTCTCAGCCTCCCAAGTACTGGGATTACAAGCGTGCGCCACCACGCCCGGCTCAAATTTTCAAATTTTAATTTTTTAAAGTTGTACATATTATCCAGATTTACAGGTGCATAGCTTTTATTCCAGAACTTGGGAAGCTGAGATAGGAAGATCACAGGTTCGAGACCAGTTTCAGCAACTTAGCAAGACTCTCAGAAATCTAGTGAGACCCTGTTTCTAAACAAAAAATAAAAAGGGATGGGGATGTAGCTCAGAGGTAGAATGTCTCTGAATTCATTCCACACTACCACTCAAAAACAGATTACATATTAGCCAAGCATGGTGGTACATATCTGTAATACCAGTTCTTGGGAGGCCGAGATAGGAGAATTGCAGGTTTGAGAACAGCCTCAGAAACCTAGAGAGACTCTGTTTCAAAAAAAAAATGGAGCCAGGCGTGGTGGCACACGATGTAATCCCAGCATTCGGGAGGTTGAGACCGGAGGATCCGGGTTCACGGCCAGCCTCAGCTACCTAGTGAGGCACTCCGCAACTTAGTGAGACTCAGTTTCAAAATAAAGAATAAAAAATAGGGCTGGGGGTGTAGCTTGGAGGTAGAATGCCCCTGAGTTCAATCCCCAGTACCGCAAAAAAATAAAATAAAATAAAATAAAAATGGACTGGGGGTGTAGCTCAGAGGTAGAATGCCTCTGGGTTCAATCCCCAGTATCATGCAAAAATTGTACATATTTATTGTGTACAATGTAATGTATATATATATATATATATATATATATAATGAAATGTCTAAATTGAGCTAATTAGCATGCTCATTAATCATGTAGTTACCCTTTTTTGTGGTGAAAGAACTTAAAACGGACTTAAAAGAGTGATTTTTAAGAATACAATATTTTATTATCAACTAGTTACCATGTTGGAAAATTCACAATCTCTCTTGATTTTAAGAATACTTCCCAGCGAAGCTGATGCTCCTTTCATTTTTCTTATTACAGCATAGACATTAATAACAAAGCTCATTGTTATTTAGAGAGGAACACAGAGACAGGGAGGCCAGTGTTTTGTTGGCAAAACCTTTCTTCTGAGTATTCAAATAGAGTTCAAGGAACCTTAAGTCATTGGGTATTTTAAGTCTGCCTCTTCTTTCTTTCAAAGGATGCAAGATGAACGGCCTTGTGAAAATGGTATACTCAGGAGGAGCCCTGTAACTGTTAAATTAATGTTTCCTTTGCCTTCCTTTTTCAGCCTTATTTTCTCTTGAAGTATTTAGTCCTTATTGGTTTGTGAGATAACTGTGCCCTTGTCTTGGGTTGCGTGCTCTGTGAAGCAGGCATAGGTCTGAAGCCAGGGATACCAAAGGTTTATTGGAAGTAATAGCTGTGGAAGGAAGGAGGGAAGGAAGCAGGAATGGGCAGAGGGAGCTGTCAGGCTTTACTGCAGACCTGACAAGGTCTATAAAAACAAGACTGACCAACCACCTTGGTTTGCCTGGAACTTTTCCAGATGTAGCACTGAAAGTTGTACATCCTATAAAAACTCTCAGGCCCAGCAAACTGAGACAGCTGGTCACCCAACACCGCCCTGTGGGAAGCTGGGGAGCATAGATCACCCAGTAGAGGAGTCTTGCCTTGCATGGGAATGACTAGCCACTTGTCCTGCCACCTTTCTTAGACACTGCCTGGGGCCACTGCAAGAGGAGAGGGACTTCCATTGCTCTCTGGCTCAGTCGCTGGGCAGGAACCACCAAGAGAGCAGGACCCTAGCTTGAAAGCTAAAGTGGACCCCGAAAGAGCTGATGGATGGAGGCTTTCAGCTAAGCAACCCCCTGCAGCTGGGTGCGTCTCTTCTTCCAGAGGTCCAAGCAATGCATCTCTGTGTCTGACCCAACTCCCCATGTGATGCCTAGCATATTTTGCATGCACTTGTCTACAAATGCTCAAAAGGATGAGCTTCTGGTGGGCAAAAGCATGTCTTTCTATGGTGGCCTCATTGGCGCTGTGATGTGCACATACTCCACAAAGCTTTGTTCAGTTGAACTGGAGCTATTACAAGATGAGAGTCAATAGGAGCTGGGACCAATGCAATGTGACCTTGTTCAATGCTGACGATGCTGTGTTTAAACTGGGTTCTACTTATAATCGGACCTCCATTGAGTTACCACTCTCAGATGCACCATGATTCCTCACTGCCTTTCTTTCTCCCGCCAGGGAAGAGGGAGTGAGCTAAGTTTCGAGTTTGAAAAAATAAAACCTGGCTGTGTACTAGGCTCAGGGAGGCCTCTTGTCACTAACTGTCCCTGATTAGGGGAATGGTTTGTCTAAAGTAGGAAACAAGAGAGTGTCTGCAAGTTCATTATTGTTGTAGACCTGAAACATTCTTCAAACAGTTTTGTGAAACACAGAAGCAATTACTTTTATTGTCGTCTGTCTGATTTTTTAATCTAGATAGCCCTCTGTTCCCAAGTCAGCCAGGGAAGAGAGGGTTGTGATTTATTTGATACCCCCCAAACCCCTGCATTCTGGAACAATACAACAGTCTTACTTGGAAGTACCTGGCTTTGCTTTCATTTTAAACATCTATAAAAATATATGTTTTTTAAAAAGTTCTCTTTATCTCTAGTTCCCTCTTTTATCAGCCATTTCAAATATGTTTTTATTCCTAGCTCAGAATGTAGGGCAGGCAAGAAATTGATATTTTTTATTAAAAGTATATGAATGCCTTCAGCTAAAGATACATACAACTAGGATATAGTTAATAAGTTTGTGAAATGTAAAATGGCAACTATGACTTCTAGTTTCATTTTCTGGCAGATTACAGGCATAAGTATCACTAAGTCTCCAAGGAAAGATGATTCACTCATGAGTGACTCAGAAACCAGAGTGAAGAGCTTACCTTCATCTCTCTGGGGAATCTGATGTTCTTAAGTGAGAATGCCATGGAACTTTTGAGCTACCATTTCAAGTGCATAATTTTTAAAACCTAAGAGATAGTATATAAACATAGATTTTATAGTTTTACAAGAAAAATAATTTGAATCTAAATCTAATTAAGCCTCTAGATGTATGTACCAGTTTTTAGGAAATGCAAGGATAGAAGAACTTGTTCAATGATACCTTGAAAAATAAAACCATCCAAATTTTGAACTGGAAAATTTCAACAAATACACGTCATAGAAAATCAGGGGGAATAGTTATAGTAGACTGGTTAAGATGTTTAAGACTTATCAACCCAATGCAATGCATGGAATCCTTTTGGATTTTCATGCAAACCAAACACCCACAGAAAGATATTTTTGAGAAAATCAAACATAGATATAGTATTGGTGATACTGAGAAATTATTTTAATGTATTAAGTGACATAATGATATTGTGGTTATGTGTTTCTTAAGAGAACTTTTTTATTAAAGACATCCTAAAATATTTACCAGTGAAGTAATAATATATCTAGGATTTACCATAACAATGATTTGTTTTGTTTTTGTGGTGCTGGGAATCAAACCCGGGGCCTTGTGCATGCTAGGCAAGCATTCTACCACTGAGCTACATACCCAGTCCTAGGACTTACCTTAAAATATCGATATAGTCATATATTGCTTGTAGGATTAAAAATAAGGAAAAATTACACTGCGAGCAATTTTCTGTTATGTAATATTCATGGCATATAGAAGAAGTGAAAGAAATCCTATTTACTGAGCCCTTGTCTTATGCTAAGCAGAGAATGACATCTACATTATCTAATTTATGTTCCAGACAACCCTCAACAGGTAGGCATTATTATTTCCATTCTTCAGATGGGAAATCGAAACTCAGTTTAGGCAGTGTTGGGGTTGACATTCAATTTAGGACAATAATTTTTAGGATACTACAGCTTTTTCAGAAGAAAGTTTAGGTAAATCCTTTGCAGATACAGAGAAACAGATGATACACTTCTCAAATGTATATAGAACATACTAAATGTTCTCTGCAAGTCAAATGGCTCTGTATAGCATGGAACATATCAGTCAACTTCTCTCTTTGCTTTAAAGTATTCTGCCCAGAGCTCCCAATACAGGGAGACACACTGGGTGCTTCCTGTTTAGGAGTGAAGTTGGTTGAATTGGAGTGGGTACCCAGTCTAAGTCAGGCAATGAACTGCCTGGTCAGCTGTTAAAGAGTTTCTTTTTCTCTTAAGCCATTTAACCAGAAAAAAATTAGAGAGAATATAGTTAGTCAATGATTGATACTGAAAATAAAAGATCTTGATGCCAAGGAAATGATCAGGGCAGTCATATTTTAACCACAAAGAAGATGAATAAGCAGAGTAGATGGATTGAGAGAAAGAGGAAGAATTGAGCAGATATTAAGAGGAGAAGCTGAAGCTGAGCATGGTGGTGTACGCCCAGTACTGTAATCCTAGTACTTGGGAGGCTGAGACAGAAGGATCACAGGCTCGAAGGCAGTCTCAGCAACTTAGCAAGATCCCCAGCACCTTAGTGAGACTCTGTTTCAAAATAAAATAGGGCGGGGGTGTAGCTTAGAGGTAGACTGCACCTGGGTTCAATCTCCAGTACAAAAAAAAAAAAAAAGAGGAGAAGGAGAATCTGGGATGATATGACCCTAAGTCATACAGAGGGTCCTTGTTTCCTGGCTCATGAACTATTTTTGAATGTACAGGAAATCTGCTGTTATAATCTCACAGTACTCTCAACCCCTTTTCACTTGAGTTAGAGTGGTTTTTGTTCTTTGCCAACAAAGGAGCCATATCCAGAACAATTAGCTATGGTAGTCATTTAAAGCATCACCAGGACATTTCACTTATAACACCCCCAACTTCTTGCTCCCTGCAAGAATGTTCTGTCAACTTTCAACTGCACTCAAGAGAGTCACAAGTTCTTAAATCTCCATCACTTCCCTGCCTCCCTCTTTTCCCTATGCTCAATCCTAGAGTCTCTGTTCATCTGAATCCATTCCTTCCAAATATCAGCTTAAGTATCACCTTGATGAAGCTTTTGCTGGTTGATCTCAAACATTCCCATGCTTTCTCTCATCTTGTCTGATTTTTATGACAGGATTATCAACCATTCTTATTGTATGCACTATCTTGAATTAATTGCTAGCTTTTGGTGGGTACGTCTTTTCTTTTTTCTTTCGTGTGTGTGTGTGTTTGTGTGTGTGTGTGTGTGTGTGTGTGTGTGTGTGTGTGTGTGTGTGTGGTATTGGGGATAGAATCCAGGGGCATTCTACCTCTGAACTATACCCTAGCCCTAGTCTGTTTTTTTGTTTTGTTTTGTTTTTTAATTTTGAAACAGGGAATTGCTAAGTTGCTGAGGGCTTCCTATCTCAGCCTCCTAAGTACTGGAATTACAGGTATGCTCTACCACGCCCAGCTTTTTCCCCACTTCTGAAAGCATCTGTAATTTGTTTTTCTTATGAAAATATTCACAATGTGAAAAAATAGTCTACGTCTCAGTACTTGGAAGGTTGAGATAGGAGGATGGCAAGTTTGAGGCCAGCTTGGGTAACTCATGAGATCCTGATTCAAAATAAAAAATTGAAAGAGTTGTGGATATAGCTCAGAGGTAGAAGGACTCTGGGTTCAATTGCCAGTACCATAACTGACCAACAAACAAAAAACAATCTTCATGATAAGATTAATGTGTCAAAGAGATTCTTGGAAAGAGGAATTAGTTGGGTTCTACACTTAGGGCTAGAAATCTTTGCCCACAGAAAGGTATGTCTTTTATTCAAATGTGGGTCACTTATTTAGTTTTTAATATTTTAAATACTTTAGCACTACTTTTTCCATAATTACGTACTGAAGTATGTAGGAATTATTGAACAACAATATTTTTAAACTTCTGTTGCAACTCAAAAGCACTCTACATGGGGAAGACAGAGGTGAAGTTAGAAACTAAATGAACAAGATAGTCTCTAGGGTAACTAACACATTGCATTCAAATTAGCATCCTACCTAATGTGATTTGATAAAACCATTAAACACTGGCTCTATTTTCTCCTGAGAATAACTCTTAATATATCTCTAAAAATGTGGCGCAATTATTAGCTGGCTTATAAGATGACTATAACCCAGAGCCATGGAATCTTATCTCCCTCTGAGCTATCACTCTGCAAATGGAGAACTTTCTTATTGTCTTTAACTAAAGACTAGATCAGAGTCATCCTTTTTTATTTTCTCTATGCTAAAGAGCTCCCATGCTCTTTTCTGCCTCTTCTAGATAAAGTCTAGTTTCCTCTGGGCTCCAACATGGACTTAGGATCAGAGTAGAATCCCTGGAGAGATGGCAGGATGGAGGGAATGGAGGACAAAAAAGAAGAGGAAGAGAAAGGAAATTGGAGAAGAGAGGAGGCAGGGGAGAGAAGATGGGCAGTGAAGCGAGAGGACCGAAGGGGTAGGGAAGGACAAGAAAGGACCCAAAGTTCCCTGCCATCTAGCAGCATGGTGCTGTTGCACAAGCATCATTCCTCTGTCCACAAGTTCATCTGGATCTTGTCGATATATTTTGCTGCCCAAGAGGAAGTGAGAGTAAGGGAAGTGGATAGTTGGAGGGCAGAGAGATGCTTCTGGAATCACACAATTCCTTTTCTCTAAGAATTCTTTAAGAATAGGCAGGGCTCTAGCTAAGCAAGTAATAACTATCTTGGTGAAAGATGAACTCGCCATGCGAAAAACATGCTTCTCAAGCAGGTGGGGGCAGACTAGACATTAGCAGCACATGGCTACAGACCCTGGGGGTTTGTAGAGTTGACACAATCATAGCCCTTGTTTCCCTGTCCAGGGCTTGGTGGAAATGAAATTGTGAAGGAGGACAAACATGTTTCCGGAAAAGCTGATGGGCAGGGTGTTCTCTCTCCCCTATGGCAAGCCTGAGTAACATCTTTGCCATTAACAAAAGATGATGAGCAAATGATCCGCGCAGCTACTCGGCCTCAAATCCAGGGCAAAGTCACGCCTCATTGCATTCCTATAGTACCCATTGCACCAGTTAGGCATGTCATTCAGTGAAAAGAAAATGAACATACACCTACATTGTATGTATGTTAATGTATAAATCATATACATGTGTACTACTGTACTAATATGTTATATACAGCAAAAAAGCACCCTAAGCCAAGTGTGGTGGCACATTCCTGTAACCCCAGTTTACAAGGCTGAGAGAGGAAGATTGTAGGTTCGAGGCCAGCCTCAGCAACTTAGCAAGACTCTCAGCAACTTAGTGAGATCCTGTTGGAGAATTTTAAATAAATGAGCTGGGGTGTAGCTTGGAGGTAGAGTGACCCTGGGTTCAATCTCCAGGATCTGAAAAACACCTTAAATTTACCACCACTAAGATAAAATAGAAATCCTTGGAAAAATGACTGATCCTATATTTGGAGTAGGAGATGTGAAAGATGAACCTCAAATCCCTTATTGTGTCAGACAGAAAGGAAGTGCTTAAAGTCTACTGGATTCATAGCAAAGAACATAGACATGTTGAAGGGTCCTTCTTGTAAAATTTAGGAGAATTTTAGCAAAAAAAATAATAATAGTGGTAGTAGATTACTCAGTGTATTTAAAGTAATCCACAAATCCACATTGTTTCTTTAAAAGAAACAAAAGAACAAAAGAAAAAGGAAAAGGCCTGTTAATAAATGTAGAAGAAATAATAGAATTCTAACTCCATTTTTAACATTCCATGAAGTAATTGATTTAGGTGCAAATGATAAAAGTCACTGGGGGAGAGGTTTTGGGGAGCAGGACGTTCATACAAGGACCTCATCACAGCTCATTATCTGGTCAAAAAGGGGGAAATGTACCTTTATAACGGGATTATCCGGAAGTCACTCCTTAATCAAGTGATTAAACCCAGAGCCAATCTCTCCAATGGGCAGAGTAGACACAAGCTCCAGGGCCTATGGCACATTTAGGGGTCAGGGAAAATGTTTAAACTTCTTTTAAAATCACAAGAAATGAATACGATCCATCCTGTATTATATTTGTCTTTACATCAATGAAATCAAATTCTTAATATTTTCATGGAGAAAGGGTCCCATGAAGGTAAAAGTGCCAAGGTCCATGAAATTCACACAGTGATCCTGATCAAACTTAGCATCACTAATAGTGGGACAAACTGATATCAGGTACCTTCTGATGCAGCACAATGAAGAGCACAGCCTAGCCTATGCAGTATTCTTCATGTTTTTATTGGTGCATTGTCATTACACATTATAGTGAGGCTTAAATGTAATTATATATCATAGCCAAGTTCTAAGTGATACCTACATACATGTACACAGCACTTGGTGTGTTTCCCTCTGTACGCAACCCTGCTTCCCCCTCCTCCCTCACCATACATGTTCCAGAGAATGGTAGTGATACCTTCATGTGTAGACAAACTTATTTGAATTGTTCCCTTTCTCAATCCTCCTTTTTCCTTTCCCCACCTCCCTCCTTCAATCCCCTTTCATTGTTCTCCTGGTGTCTCTCCTCATTTATCTGGAGTCCCTTTTGTTTCCTATTTTCTCTCTAACTTCCACATATGAAAGAAAATACACAACTCTTAGACCCCAACCTCTCACTCTGTACAAGAAGCACCTCAAGATGGATCAAAGACCCAGAAATTAGACCAGAGGCTTTGCAATCACTAGAGGAAAACATAGGACCAACTCTCCAACATATAGGCACTGGTAAGGATTTCCACAGTAAGACCTCCAAGCTCAGGAAAGAAAACTGAAAATCAATAAATGGGGTGGCATCAAGTTAAAAAGCTTTTGCTCGGCAAAGGACACAATCAAGAGGGAGCCTATGCAGTATTCTTGCTCAATTTGTTATGCAAAAATTGATGCTCAATTTTTAAAGAGAAGATATAAAATACTTTTTTAGACAATGAGGGAAATTTGATTATTGGTTATATGCTGGATGATATTAATGAATTATGATTATTTTCACTCCATGTGATAATAATGACTTTGGAAGTATGAGAAAGTGTGTTGCCTTTTTTTTTTTTCTTTTGCGATACTAGGGATGAAACCCAGAGTCTTATGCATGCTAGGCAAGCACTCTACCACTGAGTTCTATCCCCAGCAAGAGTGCCTTTTTTTCTTAGGAAATATACACTGAAATACTTAGGGGTGAAAAATTAGGATGTTTACATTTTACTTTCCAAACTCAGCAAAGCAAAGCACAACAAACATAATACACACATACACATATACCACATACACATACGCAGTGAGAACAAAATTTAAAAAATGATAATTGTTGAATGTGAGTGGGTATTCTAAAATGTAAACATTTTTTAAATATAAAAAATGAGCTAAAAAGTGCTGTGTGCATGTTTGTTTGTATCACTTGGAATATCACTTGATTGTTAATTATAAAGCACCAATAAAAGTATAAAGCAATGAGCTAATAGGACATTAAAAATGTTGAAGTAATGTTATATATTTTTTCTATTTCATTAAAGGTTAACCCTGCCATAAGAAAATCTTTCATGAAAATTATAATTACATGTGATTTATTGTGTCATGCCTGATTGGCACCCATACCAGGAACAAAGGGTGTGTCTTCTCTGTTATATTCATATTGTTCTCTTGGGACTACAATTTTAATATCATCTACAATCTGAGGGATTTTCTTGGGTTCTCTTTTGTTGCAGCAGAAATATTTTTAACCCACTTATCCACTGGGGGCAGTTAGTTTAATTAAAACTAGATTATGGGCAAACACACATCAGTCTGCAAGGCTTAGCCACGAGCCCAAAGAGCAAGGAAGCCATTGCTCTTGAGCCTTATGTGTGGCTAGACACCCACCCTGCTGCCTGAGCTGCATGAGAAGGGATCTTCTAACGTAGAGTCAGCGAGGGGGTGAGCCTCAGTGTAGACCCTACATATCGCTTGTGTTTAATTCATTCTTACATTTAAATAGAAAGCAATATAAATAGATGTTGTGATACTTTCCTCCCAATTAGGCCACACCTCTCCAGGTACATGTGAGCCCCACTTTGGAGTCCAACGTCCCAGAGGACACTTGACAGAAAATGTAGCTAAGGTCTCAGGGAACTTTCTAGGGGCCTGCAGCAGAGACCCTCCTGCCCTGAGAGGAAGCAAGCTTTCAACTAAGGCCGAGGTAGTAGAATGTGATTCAGGTTATGAAGTGTAATCATACTTTTAAAATTTTTCTTCTTTGAAACATGTCATATATCTAGGCAGGACCACCCATGAGTGAACTCCTAAACTTATCCCCTTGGAGCTGGGTACAGTGGCGCACACCTGTAACCCAAGTACTTGGGAGACAGGAAGTGTCGTGGCATGTAGGCATGGTGGCACATGGCTGTAGTCCGAGTACTTGGGAGGCTGAGACAGGAGGAGCACAGGTTGGAGGCCAATGTCAGCAACTTAGTGAGGCCCTCAGCAAATTAGCAAGATCCTGTTTCAAAATTAAAAAAAAAATTAAAATGGGCTGGGGGCCAGGTATGGTGGCGAACGCCTGTAATCTCAGTATTTGTGAAGCTGAGACAGGAGGATTGTGGGTTCAAGGAAAGCCTCGGCAACTTAGCAAGATCCTGTTTCAAAATAAAAAATAACATAAGGCTGGGGGTATGGCTTGGAGGTAGTCTGCCCCTGGGTTCCATCCTTACTGCCAAAAAAAAAGAAAAAAAAAAAGGGATGGAGGTGTAACTTAGAGGTAGAATACCCCTGGGCTCCATCCCTAGTATCAAATGATGATGATGATGATGATAACAACAATAATTTATTATTTATACATAATAATAAATCATAAATAATTTATGGTTTAATAATAATAATTTGTGATTTATGATTTATAAACAACAATTTTATAATATTTATTTATAATAAATAATTATGATTTATTATTCAATAAATCATAGTGTATCTGGATAATTTAAAAAATGGCACCAGTGAAAGACTAGAAGCCACAGGCTGGAATGAGGCTAGAGAAAGAGCTGCAGACAATAGGAAGATTTCAGAAGCAAAGATACTGATTGTGGGTTATGAGGGATATAGAACCTTAGAGATCAAATGGAAAGGGAGCTGCAATCAACTGGACATCTTATGATGCCTTCACATAAAGAGTGGGGCCACTCCTGACCCTTGGGTCCAAACTGAGTTTTAGTGGGATGATCTAATTCCAAAGCTCAATGCTAATCCTGTAAAGGAGCCTGTCAGAAAGGGTAGAAGCAAGATGAAATATTACCCTTGCCAGTGGGGATGTTGAAAATGACACAGGCAATCAGTAACCCAGTTAAATTCCAGTGGGTGTGCAAACATCCCGGTACAAGTTGTCCATGGACCATTCCTCAAAAATGTTATGGAAAGAAGAAAATATATTTATATCTTTATATATTTATATCTTGTTAGACTTTTTAGCAGTTTAGGAGGCAAAAATGTGAAAGAACATTTATAGATCCCATTTGCAAATTAGAGTTAGACATGGTCTGCAATTACTCTACTGTGTAGCATAAAGGATACACTGAGGATGGGGGAAAAAAATCACAGACTGAGAAGAATCACCCATGCTGTTTTTTTTTTTTCTTTTCGGTACTGGGGATGGAACCCAGGGGCATTCTATCTCGAGCTACACCCCCAGCCCCATTTTTTTTATTCTTTATTTTGAAACAGGGTCTCACTAAGTTGCAGAGGGCCTCACTAGGCAGCTGAGGCTAGCTTCGAACCCAGATTCTCCGGTCTCAGCCTCCCAAGTACTGGGATTACAAGCATGCGCCACCACGCCCGGCTACCTATGCTCTTAGTTTGGAAAGTATAATACATTCTGGGCCATAAATTGTCTTCATAAATTGTTATTCACCCCCAAACAGATTCAAGCAAGAGGGGATTCTGGAAGGGACAAGCAGGGAGTAGGGAAGTGAGACAGAGAAAGAATGGAAGCCAATAAAGGGTACTACTGGGCCAGACATGTGCCTGTAATCCCAGTATTTGGGTGGCTGAGGCAGGAGGATCATAGTTTGGAGGCTAGCCTCAGTAACTTAGTGAAACCCTCAGAAACTTAGCAAGAGACTATTTTAAAATAAAAAATAAAAAAGGGGCTGGGGCTTAGCTTGGAGGTAGAATGCCCCTGGGTTCAATCCCCTACAGCCCCCCCCCCAAAAAAAGTACCATTGTAGGCAACTGGGGCACACCTTGCTGGGGACCCGTTGAGAGATCACGGTAAGCACATTTAAGAACTGAGCCTTCAAGGGTAGAGGAGGTAGGAGTGTTTACCCATCAGCCCCCAGCCCTCGTTGGTTGAGAATTGTCCTAGGTATTAATCCCTGGACACTCCAGGCTGCCTGAATCCATCTCGCGGCCCAGAGATCACCTTCGGTCAGAGAAACATGGAGGCAGAGGTCTGTGTGTGACCTCCAGGGTACACCAGGACATAGGAACACCATTTCCCATGTAAATTCTTTTCCTGGTCCATTCAGTTGATCAAACATATATGTAGAAAATCAAATATCTGAGACAATGTTCAGTCTTGTTCTTCAAAGTATTGAGAATAAAAATAGAATTTCTAGAGTACCTTAAGAAAATACATTATCATTTCTTTTCCATAACAAGACTCATTAAAGGTCAAAAATACCATCCTGGCATATGACTCATTGTGTCTAATTATAACAATTTTGCGGCACTCTAATATTTAAGAGAACTTTTGTGAGAGGTTTTAGGAATGGTGAGATGGTGAGCCAACACTGTAGCTTATTGGGTCCACTGGCCTAGGAGGTTGACCCTGGCAGTGTTGGGAGGCATCGCTGTGTAGTGGAGGAACCCAAGACAGGGAGAGAGGGGGACTGGATGAAGACTGGGAGCCCTGCCCCCCACTTCCACTTCCATAAGTAACTACTTAAAAAAAATCACCCATAAATCTTAAATGTGTTTTGATCTATTTCCTTCCAAAATTTTCCTTTGTCTTTTGTACAGAACTGAGAGTATACAATTTTGTATTTGAATTGAACCCAGGGACATTCTACTCCCAACCTCCAAGCTATACTGTAGACCTTTTGTTGTTGTTTAGAAACAGGATCTGGCTAAGTTACAGAGGGCCTCACTAAGTTGCTGAGGCTGGTCTTGAACCTGCAATCTTTCTGTCTCAGCATCCTAACTATTGGGATTACAAGCGTGCACCACCACACCTGGCACAAAGAAAATCTTTGTTTCCTTTCTTCTTTGTATGTCATATTGGACATTGAACCCAAGGGCATTCTACCACCGAGTTATACCCCAGCCTTATTTTATTTTTTTGCTTTGAAACAGGCATTGCTAGGTTGCTGAGAGTCTTGCTACATTGCCGAGACTGGCCTCAAACCTGTGATTCTTCTTTCTTAGCCTCCCAAATTCTAGGATTACAGGTATGGGCCACCATGCCCTGCTGCCTGTTTACATTTTTAAGAACAGACCCTGCCTTCGTGTTCACCTCTCTTGGAACTTGGAATGCAATTAAAGCCTGATTAAAAACCCATTTGTTTTCTTCATTTAAGCAACTGTTAGTATCAGAGAGACCCTAGAGGGTGCTGGAAAAGACAGTTGGTTAAAGACCACCACTTGACCTTCACTTTTACTGTTTTCTGTGGTGTGTGTGTGTGTGTGTGTGTGTGTGTGTGTGTGTGTGTGTGCACGAGAGAGAGAGAGAGACATTAAGGATGGAACCATGGAACCCAGGGGCATTTTACCTCAGAACTATACCTTCAGCCCTATTTCATTCTTTCATTTTGAAACAGCGTCTCACTAAGTTGCTGAATCTGGTCTTGAACCATAGGTACTCCTGTCTCAGCCTCCCAAGTACTCAAATTACAAGCATGTGCTATCACACCTGGCTTACTGTTTTCTAATTGTGAGCTATAGGATAAAAATGAGGGTAGTGATAGGGATTCTTGATGATTCAAAAACTAAGAGGAATGTTATGACAGTGCTTCAGAACTCTAAAGCCTCACAGAAATGTAGGATTTTTATTTCTTTTTTTTTTCAGTACTGGGGATTGAACTCAGGGGCATTCTACCTCCGAGCTACATCCCCAGCCCTATTTTTTATTCTTTATTTTTTTGAAACAGGGTCTCACTAAATTGCGGAATGCCTCACTAGGTAGCCGAGGCTGACCTCAAACCCGGATCCTCTGGTCTCAACCTCCTAAATGCTGGGATTACAAGCGTGTGCCACTATGCCTGGCTGGATTTTTATTTCTAATATCCCCTAGCAAGTCTGTCCTAGATAACTGGATAACTGGAAAGGGGTCCTGGATTCTTCGAGATCCACTCTATTTGTTGTTGTTCTACTGGTGATTGAACCCAGGGGCATTCTACCTCCGGGCTACACCCCTAGCCTTATTTTATTTTTATTTAGAAACATGGTCTCAGTAGGTTGATGAGAGTCTCACTACTTGCTGAGAGTGGCCTCATATCTGTGATCCTCCTGTCTCAGCCTCCCAAGTACTGGGACTACACGTGTGTGCCACCACACCCAGCTTAAATCCACTCTATTGAAATAGAAAACTGCATCTGCTGAATGACACCCCAAAAAGTGTGCACACGTCTCTATGTCAAGGACAGCAAACTTGGAGCCACTGACCAAATCCATTCCTGTTTTATATGGCCATGAGCTCAGAACTGTGTTTGCATTTTATATGGTTGGGAAAAATCCAAAGAAGAATATTTTGTGACACGTGAAAATTACATGCAACTCAAACATCCATGCCCATGAATAAATCTTTAATGGAACACAGACATCCATTTGTTTACACATTGTGGCTGTTCTCATGAGACCAAGGCAGAGTCAAGTCATTGCATGAGGGATCTTATAGCTTACAATGCCCAAAATGTTTGTCATCTGGCCCTTTACAGGGAAAGTTTGCCAAGCTCCGGCCTAAGTGTGGACGGGGCTAACATTTCGTTCCCTGCCTGCCTACTCCAAAGCTGCTTATTCCCTCTTTAAACGGAAAGTCCGCCTATCTCACATTGTGCTACCTGTCAGACTTATTCATTTGTGATAATGAAGACAATAGGCCACTGACCCCTGGTGTTGGTCTTCCAGTACTAAGCACTCATTGCTCAGCATGCTTAGTCAATTTATCAGCACATTTTAAGTACTCATTTTGGCATTCCAGGCTCTGCTTGGCACTAGGAATATGTAAGTCCCTGGCCACGGAGGATTTTACATCTAATTGGGGAAAGCAAGATATACCCAAGAAAAGCCCTGCATGAAAGATACAATGATATTTGCATATTCTATGGGAAGAACTCTTAGAATAGATAATACTAGGTCAGCATACAAAGTGCTTTGATCGTGGTAAAGACAACTGAATTCATGTTTGATTACAAACCTGTTTTCTGTGTCACTATAGAATATAAAATGTGCACTTCACCATTCAGCATTTCTTTAACTTAAGAGAAACTGGAGAGTGAGATGGGTTGGGGAACAGTGGTGCACGCCTGAAATCCCAGTACTTGGGAAGCTGAGACAGAAGGCTTGCAGGTTCGAGGCTAGCCTCAGCAATTTAGTGAGACTCTCAGCAACCTAGTAAGACCTCATTTCAAAATAAAAAATAAAATAGGGTGAGGAGTGTAGCTCAGAGATACAATGCCCCTGAGTTCAATCCCCAATACCACCAAAATAAAAAACCAAAACTAACCAACCAACCAAACAAACAAACAAAAACCTGGAAACCAGAGAATCCCCATAGTTAGTCAGCTGAGATCCCAGTCTAGAGTTTAGGTCTCTGGACTCCTGAGTCATTGGTGAGTTTCATATTTACCCATTGCACTTTAGATTCTTGGGTCTTTTAAAAGCACAGTAAAGAGCATTTAAAACTAAATCTTGATTATACTTGTTTTCATTCCATAGTACATGTCTTAAGCCACCATTTTAACCTTCAATTTCAATTCTATTGACAATCTAGGAAAGAAACAATGCCAAATTCTGACTTTTTTCTTTTCTGCAATGTTTTCAATCATTTAAAGAGAAGAAAACATAATAATGAAATTCTTAAAAATCTGTTCTGAATACCACTTTTTAATTTTTATTATTAGTACTGAAGATTTATCCCAGGGGCATTCTACCTCTGATCTATAACCCCTGCCCTTTTATTTATTTATTTATTCATTTTGGAGCAGGATCTTGCTAAGTTGTTGAGGGTTTCACTGCTAAATTGCTGAGACTATCCTTGACTGTGATCCTCCTGTCTCTGTTTCCCAAGTACTGGGATTATAGGTGTGCGCCACTGTGCCTGGATCAACTAATTTTTTATAAAAACATTTCCCATATGTTCTCATGGGGAAACTACTGTGATATTCTTGCTGCATAATTTCCTACTATTTTAAAATTGTGTTTAAAGTACTTCTAACAATCTAGGTCCGATGCTGCTATGACATTGCCTAACTCAATTAAAAATAATTAAACAACCAGCAAAGGAAAACAAGAGAACCCTTGAAAAGCTTAAAGTTGACCTATACTTCTTCTATTTCTATATAAATGGCATAAAGTAATAGGTGAATCACATAGACATATTGTTGTCAGAGTATGTCCTTCTCACACAGGAAAATAAATGTCTTTATATACCCAATTTTATAATCTCCTCCATTTCTTTCTTATATAATTTTTATATATCATCATTGGACAATTGGTCTAAGTATAATGTAAGAAAAAGGAAGGAAGGGAAAGTAATAAATAAGTGAAGTTTACAGAAATGTACTTAAGCATATTTTGGTTTTTCCCTTCCCAGGAAAGTTCAGCTGTTAGCTGAAGTTCTAGCTCCCATTATTGGGGCTAAGAGTCCTGGAGTAGTATGAAAATCTCAGAGGCTCTGATGTACCTTCATGCTTGGCAACATCCACTGGTGCAGGCATCAGCTGCAATTTCTCACTTGCCTTGAAATTAGCCAGAGCCCATTTCCTTGGCTCAAAATTGATGAGATACTTTGAGGCTCTGAATGCCAATCCCACAGGCTTGAATATGTAGTTGTGAACTCCTCTTTAAAAGAACTGAGATGTGTGGTATTTCAACAGCTGCAGATCAGGTATTTAAGAGAAATGGGATGGGGTTTTCCCTGCCTGATAATGGTGACTTAACTGTTTGCTCATCATATTCTTCTGTAGTGAAGAGTTAAAATGCTCTTTGAAGCTATCAGGGAAATACCAAGGCAATATAAATAAGAGAGGCCAAAATACTGGGGAGAAAGGGATTGCAGAGATGAAGCTGCAATTCAGCATTCTTTCCTCCATAAGAAATTTACAAATTTTAAGTAGCAGCAGAGAATCTAGGAGCTTAGCAGAGTTTCTGCAGCTTTAGGTGAAGAGGGACAATAAGTGGACTCTAGGGGATCCGAAGTTAACAACCTAAGGTTTTAATTGAGATGCCCAAATGGATGAACCCAAGGAGCAGAGGAAAACTAGAAGAGATCAACTTTCACAAAGACCAAAGTGTAGCTTCCAATCAGCTCAGTCTCAGACTAAGTTAGTATCCTTCCACCTTTCAGTTTCAAAAGAGCATCGAGAAGAGCAAAAGCTAATCTTTTTTTGTAAGCCAGGATCATCCACAGTGTTGGGAGCCTTCTTAGTCTGTCACCTTGGTCTGGCTTGGGAGGGGCACAAACTGCCTACCCAAGGACCAAATAGGACATATAAATGGTAATCCTGATGATAAGCAGAAATTCTGACAACTTCCTTGTTTGCCTTTTACTTCCCGATTCATCGATTCATCTGTGACTACCTTGATGTTTTCCCCTGACTCATCTTTGCTGTTTCCTATAATTAATCATTTCTTACAATGTTTTGGTTAAAATCCTCAGTATAAGAAAGACACTGGTGGAAGGAGAGCTAGGAGAGATACCTCTCTCCTCTTCGGCCCCCCTCAGCTGCCCTTTTTCTGTAATAATAATTTTCTCTAAAAATCATTCTGACTCCACTGTCGTTCATGCGAGACAACAATCAATCAACATTAACACCGTCTGCTACAGCACAGCCTCCAGCTAGCTGTGACTCTTCATGTCAAAATCAAACATTCAAACAAAATTTGACTGGTATACCAGAAAATAAAACTAAACATCCAAGAAACAAGGGTAAAAGGATATAATAGAAAAAGGTTTATAGAAATTCCACATATTAGAGTTTACCAGAGAGGGATTTTAAAATATATTGAGGCTAATTTGAGAAATTAGATTATAAAATGGAACCAAATATAAATGCTAGAACTGCAATATACAATCACTGAAAATAAGAATAGGGGGTACAGCTTGAAGATAGAATGTCCATGGGTTCAATCCCCAGTACAAGAAGAAAAAAAGAAAGAAAGAAAGACAGACAGACAGACAGACAGACAGACAGAAAGAAAGAAAGAAAGAAAGAAAGAAAGAAAGAAAGAAAGAAAGAAAGAAACTATAAAATCATGATCAATTTACGGGGAGACAAATGAGGCTGGAGACAAAATATTTCAGAAAATAAGTAGGACAGAGGTGTGTCAGGCAGCTATTTTGTAGATATCATGTTATACTTCATGATTTTGTGGTGTTTTTGCAATTAATCAGCTTATTTAAATTTATAATTTATTGTGATTTCTAAATCTAATATATGCTTTCTAGCTGATTTAAAACCTTCATTTCTTTACCTTGTATTTTATTCATAATTTTAGTTGGGTTTTCTTAAAAAGCAGCCCCAGTCTCTATAAAATCTGGATGAACCCTTGTCATATAAGGTTAGAACACTTGTCCTACTATTGTCACTCCATTAATTATCAAAGGAAATGAACAACATGATTCACAGATCATAATACACTATTCCAGGCTCACCTACTAGGATCTACCTGGATTCATTCATTCCTTTAGTCTTCCTTTCCTGCATCCATCAAATTAAAATTTATTATAATTATAATTTATCATAAATTTATAACAAATAGAATAAATTTATTCAATGTAGATTTACTGAGAACTCAGTATAGATTGGGAACTATTCTAGTGTCAGAGAATATGTTAATGAATGAAACAGTCTCCTTCTTTGGGGGAGCTTATATTCTAGGGGTGAAAGACAAACAGTAAACAAATTAACAAAATATTTTTCAGGAAAATAATTCTGGATGCTATTTAGCCAAGTGAAAAGTAAAACTTTATGCATATGAAAAGTGTATATGAATGTTTATGCCAGATTTATCCATAACCACACAAAACCAAAGACAACCCTAATGTCCATTAACTGGACAATGGATAACCAAACTGGCATATTCATGCAATGGAATGCTATTCAGCCAAAAACAAGGAGCAAATTCATTATCCATGTGACAACATGAATTAAAAGAAGCCAGAATCAAACCACTACATATTGTGTGATGTCATTCATGTGACATTCTGGAAAAGATCAATGGTTGTCAGGAGTAGGGGCTGTGATAGACTACAAAGGGACACAAAATAATTTGGGGTGTGGGAAATGTTCTCTATCTTGATTGTGGATGTGGTAGCTAAGTGATTGCATAAATTTGTCAAAATTCATACAAATATACACATTAGAATTTACTACACATAAATTACAGTTCAATAAACATGAAAAAGGATGGTGGGCTAGTGTTGCTCATTTGGTTAGAGTGAGTTGCCAAAGAAGACCTGTCACAGGAGATGACTGGTGTGTGTGTGTGTGTGTGTGTGTGTGTGTGTAATGAACCTCTCCAAAGTCCCATCTCTTACTGGGAGGCAAAACAAGAAGGAAGGGGGATATTTTACATTTTCATTCTGAAAAACATGTGTTTTCATTAAGAGAGAATGTATGCAACCCCACACATCAGGGAGATTTATAAGTGCAAGAATGCAAATTTAGTCTATTTTTAAAGGATGCTATTGACAGGAACAGTTCAAAAAACCTCACCAGGGAGTCCTTCTGGGTTTTGCAGTATGTTTCATGATCAAATTGGTGCTGTTTTTTTTTTTTTTTTTGCCTCCACGCATATTAAGTTGCCAGAAATGATATTTAATCACACAAAAGCCTGAGACTTGAAAAGATAATGTGCACGAGACAAGATCAAAGTTCTCCGCTGCCCTTGTCCTCTTTCTGGGCACTCTAGTTGTAAGTCTTGCTGGGAAACCCCACTTCTGCAGCACCTGCCCTCTGATCGCTCCCAGAAGCTGCTGGCAGCTGTGGTGCTTCCAGGACTGAGGGAGACGTGAGTTGAATTTCCTGCTAGGGAGGCTGCAGAGGCCTCTGAAATCAATCTATGGACAAGTCATGAACTGGCAGCTCATGTAAACTGCCTCAACCCAGAGACTTTTTAGGATGCTCTATAAGAAATTAAGTCTTCTCTGGGAGAAAAGGGCCAATCTCTTAGGAATCAATGAAGCTGAGATGACAGTATTGGAGCCTCTGAAGTCACTGCGGTAGCTCCTTCCAAGGAGACCACCCTGGAGTCACTCAGGGTATCTTTCTAAAGAGCAGCCTGTTGTGGAGTCTGTAGCTTCCACTGTCCAGAGACCAGAAATGGCATCAGACTCTGTGTTGAGTTGTTCTGAAGACAAGTTTTCAGTTCCCCTAAAGGAATTGGGACTTGGAAGGAGGAGAGGAAGGTTTTAGTTTGACTCTGATTTTGTTGTGAAGGTTAAATCCCATCACCTCTTTTGATCTCTGTGTCAAACAAAGGTTTGAACTTTAAGATGACTTCTATGTTTAGCTGCTGGATTGGATCACAGCTCAAACATTAATCAAGCTGTTGTTATTGTACACATGTTGGAAGTAGGATGGACCTGGGTGTGGTAGAAGGCATAGACTCCATGGAGTTTCTCATTTGATTAAGGAAGAAGAAAATACATCTGTAAAATGAACTTAGTAGTTGGGCATGGTGGCACATACCTATAATCTCAGTACTTAGGAGACTGAGACAGTGGATTGCGGATTTGAGAACAGCCTCAGCAACTTAGCAAGGCCCTCAGCAACTTAGTGAGACCCTTTTACAAAATAAAAAGGTCTGGGGGTGTTGCTCAAAAGTATAATGCCCCTAGATCCAATCCCTAGAACCAATAATAATAATAATAATAATAATAATAATAATAATAATAATGACAGTGATAATAATAACATACTACTACAAAGCAGGATATATTTGGTAATTAATAAACACTATAGGCATCAACATCTGGAGAAAGGGAAAATATCAGTGGAAGCAAAAGGCTGGAGGTATAGCTCAGAGGTAGAATACCCCTGGTCTCAATCCCCAGCACTCCCCTCCACACACAGAAATATATAAGAAATCTCTATCCTCAATATGTTGAAAAAGCTACCTAAAAATTAAAACAAAGAATATATGAGAGGATTTTTAAAAAGACAAACAAGTGAAATATTTCAAAACAGCAAGATAAAAGCTATCATAAGATTTGTTTAGGAGAGGGCCAGGAAATTTGGGCTAGAATAACCCAAACTAGGATTTAAGGAACAGGCTTGAGCCAGATTCTAAATGAGGCAAAACGGTAGATAAAAATCATAAGATTTTGGAACTTGGAAGGATCATAATATAATCTAGCTCAGCTCCATCATTTCATAGATGACTAAACTAAGGCCAGAGAGTTATGTGACTCAGTCCAACTCTTTCATATGGGTAATACTGGCAGAAATGCAGATCTGTGCAACGCTGCATACCTGTAATCCCAGGACTTGGGAAGCTGAGACGGGAGAATCACAAATTCGAGGTAGCCTCAGCAACTTAGTAAGACCCTCAGCAACTTAGTGAAACCCTGTTTCACAATAAAAAAAAAGGTGAGGGGTGTAGCTTAGTGACAGAATGTCCCTGGGTTCAATATCCAGGACTACAAAAAATAAAAATGAAGAAAAATAAAGATCTGTTGGTGCCCATTCAACCAATACAACTCATGGGAAAAGGAGTAGAGTCGTAGCCTTAGGAAGGGAGAAAGCATTCTGAATAGGAATGCTTTCTCAGGCATGGGTCTGTGCAGCCATTGTGAATGAGGACATTATTGTATGTGTAAGGACAGAAAGCATGAGAGGAGAGGGAGAATGTGGACTGATATTGAAGTGGCTGGGATATAAACCTTCAGTTGGTCAGCTCTGCAATCCTAGAATTCCGGTTTCTGGAATTCTGCATTGAAGTCTCCCTTTGACATAGTGACAATGGTATAAAATTTTCTAGAGAAAAAAAAGCTATTCTTTTCATCATGACAAAGTCTCAACTTTACCTAGGGAGAGGGATAACTGCAGAGGGAGGTCAGGATGAGTCCAGCTATTGCTGGCCACCTCAGAAGCCCTGATTTAGTAGATTTAAGAGTCTGCATGGATTGATTGATTGATTGATGCTGGGGATGGAACCCAGGAGTGCTCTACCTCTGAGCTATAGTCCAAGCCCTTTTTATTTTTGTTTTGAAACAGGGTCTCACTAGGTTGCTGAGAGTCTTGTTAGGTTGCGGAGGCCATCCTCAAACTTGTGATCCTCCTATCTCAGCTCCCAAGTACTGGGATTACAGGTGTGCATCACTGCACGCAGCTAGCTGTCTGGTTTTTAAATTTCCCTGTGATTCTGATAATCATCCAGTTTGGAGGGTGTTCTGGCTCACTCCTTCATCAATCTATCAAAAATGGATTACCACTTTGGAAAACTCCTAATATTTACAGAATATATGCTCTACGACCGAGCATTCCACACTCAGACATATATTCAAAGCAAATAAACTCTTATGTTCCCCCCATGCATGAGTAAGAATATGCAGAATAGCTTATTACCAACCCCCAAACCAGAAACAACCCACTGTCCATCAGTATTAGAATGGACAGATAAACTGAGATAAATTCATCCAATGGAACTCTACACATGGTTAAAGAGAACAAACCACCATCCTGTGCATTAACACAGATGAATAGTACAGAAATAACGAGAAGCATGTAAAGGTATCACTACCAACCTCACTGACATGCAGGAAGGGAGAGGGGGAAGGGGGTGTGATGTAGAGGAAACTATACCACAAGCTATATGCATGTGTTTGCATTACTTTTAATGTCACTGTGATGTATAATTAATTAGTGTACCCATAAAAGTATAAAAAGGCAGACAGACACAAAGAAGTACTTACTATATAATTCCATTCATATGAGATTAAAGAATTGGCATCAATAATCTCTGGTGATTGACATCAGAATTACCTCTCTGTGGGGGTAGTAACTAGGAAGGGGACATAAGAAAGTCTTTGGGGTGCTAGAGCTTTTTTTTTGCAGTATTGGGGATTGAACTCAGGGACATTCTACCTCCAAGCTATAACCCCAGCCCTATATTTTATTCTTTATTTGGAAACAGGGTCTCACTAAGTTACGGAGTGCCTCACTAGGTAGCTGAGGCTGGCCACGAACCCGGATCCTCCGGTCTCAGCCTCCCGAATGCTGGGATTACAAGCGTGCACCACCATGCCCAGCTGCTAGAGCTTTTCTATATCTCAACCAGGTAGTGGTTATGCAGTTATATAGCCATATGTAAAAACATATCAAGCTGTTAACTTGTTCAGTTTACTGTGTAGAGAGATTATACCTTGTTGAGAAGAAAAAAATATGGCACATATATTTGCACTGTCAATCTCATAATATTGTTATATGAATCCTGTAACTTTTCAAAATGAAATAAATAGGAAAGTACAGTTTTATATTATTTAACCAGCTCCCGACCTAGTCTTCTTGCTGTAATCAGTCAGATGCACTACTGTGATCTAGTAGCTTTTTTTTTTTTTTTTTGGTGCTGGGAATTGAACTCAGTGGCATTCTATCTCTGAGCTACAGCCCTTTTTATTTATTTATTTTGAAACGGGGTCTCACCAGGTTGCAGAGAGTCTCGCTAAGTTGCTGAGACTGGCCTCAAACCTGCGACCCTCTGGTCTCAACCTCTCAAATACTTTCTGGGATGCCAGGCTCCAACAGCTTTTTTAAAGCCTCACCCAAACACACAAGTTAGTTAGATGGGATTTGATGGCAATTGCTGAACTTGGAAAGGACACGTAGTGACTACCAACTTAACTGAGGACACGCTGCAGCTGCCAGCATGTGCAATCCAACTTTTGAAAGAGCTTTTCCATTCTGCTGATGGTGAGCTTGGTCGGCTTTGAAACTCCGGGGAAGAGGTCCCCGCAGCTGCATCTCTACATTCCATGCCCTCACTTTCCTCTCTGTCTCCCTTCCCCAGGAAGACAGTAAACACCATCTGCAACACTGAATTCAGCAACCCGGAAACTACAATCTCTTTTTGCCATCAAGAAAATTACCCTCATCCCGATGTGCCCTCGGCCACTGCTAACAGCCCCAGAGCTTCTGCCAGCTCTAAAGTTTGCAGGCCTTCAATCAATGCCTGAACTGTCTGTGCTCATTAGGACCTGGTGGGCAAATGTGCAAACCAAAGGTCCAGTTAGGGCAATGCCCTCCTTTCTGGGCCATTCCTCTTCAGTCTTTCAAAATGTGTGTGCTGAGCAGTGTACTTCAGGCAGCTAAGTATAAACACACGTCTACAAATACTGATAACGCTATCTTTATTTGTCCATTACTCAACAAGGCCGGCTCACCTGAGGACTGTTTGTTCCTCCACAAAATGAGAATCCAGGGCCATATGTATTAAAATGTGGGACATTTTCTGCAGAAACTTTTCAGAGCTGTAAACTTTTAAGAGCTGCTTCTCCACCTCTGCCAGTCCACTCTCAAGTCTCATGCATCTTTAACACACAACTGGCTTTAAGCTAAAAATGTACAGTCTCTGGTTCATTGTGCTACTTTTTCTTGATTTGACCATTTGTGTCTAAAAGTCTAATCATTATTGTGCCTCACTTTCAGGAGGCTGAAGTACACATGATATGTTCAGCAATTTGTGTCAACAACCTGCAGATATTTCCTGAGTTGTTAATTCAAACAAGTGTTTTTTTTTTACAAGATAGATTTTGATAAATGCTTCAAACAGAATGAAAATGGATTTTAAGAGTGAATAAATGGAAAGGTTTATGCAATCGTTCATGCAAGCAATGCAGTTCAGAAATGTGTATATTTTCTGGAATAACCTCCCCCCCTCCCATCTAAACTCCCTCCCCACTTCCCGATGCCCCAAAGACATTGCACATAGAAAGACATCAAGAAAGATATTAAAATTAGAAGTCAGCCTTGAAAGGAGCTTTCTGTGGGGGAACAAAACAACATCAATGCTCGATCTCACTTAAGAGAGACTTAGCAAAACCAACACACAACTCTTAGGTCCCAAAGAGCCAAATACAAAAAATCAACTATGGAGAAAAGTTACAGTGGTCTTAGGAAAAGAAATAAGGCTTATTTTCTCTTCTTGGTTATTTCTGCAAGAATACCTTTTTTTTTTTTTTTAAGGAGTGCAATGAGACTTTTCTGTTCTCTGGAGGTTTTGAAATTGCTTCTGAGAAACATTTGCCTGCAGTTGAAACTATGGGGTATGATTGTCTTTCTCACTGGCCAATTGATTGTGCAGGGAGGGAGAGGTCAGGAAAAGGCAACGATTTGTTTCCAGAAAATGTACCCCAGTCTTAAGGCTCAGAGATTCCCCTCCTCCTCTCATTTGTCCCCTGGTCTCTCCCGTTCACTAACTTTTCTTTCTTAAGCCAATAGGTCAAACTCAAGCAGTAATCTCCAGAACCAAAACAGATTCCTAGAAGGTAATCTGAGTTTGAATACAACTTCCCTGGGTGCATAGAGTTCTGTGGGTTGTGACACAGAAACTCTTTCACCAAAACCTCTAACCCCCTGGGAAAGCACATAACTTCCAGCCAGCGCTTACCTGTCTGCCGACAGCGCCGTGAGTGTGAAGACAGACACCCCTACCGAAGTAAGCTGTATAAAGGGGATCAGTTTGCAGCCGATTCTGCCAAATAGCCATCTGTCAGCCAGGTACCTGCTGGCATCCACGGGAGCACACGTTACCAGGAGGAGCAGGTCTCCCAGAGCCAGGCTGGAGATGAACAGGTTGGGCACATTTCGCATGGACTTGACTGTGCAGAAGATCTTGATCAGAGTAATGTTGCCAACGAGGCCTATCAGGATGATGACCCCATAAATTGCAGGGATGACATAGAGGATCCCGGGGTGGAACCAGTCCTCATTCATGGGGAGATCCACGCTGTGATTGGAGGCATTGCAGTACATGAAATGGTCCACTTCCAAGTTCAGAAGCAAACAATTACTTGGATCCATCTTTAGACTTCTCCTCACCTAAAAGTGCCCTGAAGATGCTGGTTCTTAACTTTTGACTCTGTAGCTAGGTGAAGATGAGGACAAGATCTATGCTAGGTTCTTTATCTTCTTGAATAAAAAGTCTCCAGTGCAGCTATCCTCTGATAATCAAAGCTCACTCTTTTAATGCTGATGCTGGCCTTCACAGGAACACCTCTAAATCCAATAAGTTAACAACAACTCAGCCCAAAGAGAGGCTTAGCATTAAGCCCCCTCTGCATCATCTCCATCTACCTCCATCCTGATCTCGGTCTCCCTGGTTACAGTTCCCTAAGAACTTTTGGCCTGCTATATTCACACGGCATTTCCTGTCTTTCCTGATATTTAGAACCTGAAGGTTTAAAGTGGGTAGAAAAAAACTGCACTGAGAAAGCCTCAAATCCTATAGGCAGGATGCTTCAGACGTCACTGGCTGCACCAGCAAACGGCAGCTCTCCGGAGCTGAGGCTCTGAAGAGGAACCGGGACCATGTATAGACAGAGAATGCCAGCCCCCTGCTGGACACTTCAATCACTGCCCAGCCGCCCGCTTTCTCCAAATGACAATCAGCTGCTCCTAAGTGGCTCAACAGCCACCTTTGGCTTCTCATTTAAGCACGCAGCACCTATGGCAGGGACTTAACAAATGGTGCTAGCACCCAGCAAAGGTGCTGGAAATATTTCTCATGCTGTCTCCATGAATTCAGATGGGGCTCATATCCCATCTTCTTGTCTTTTCTAATACATCAGGATGACATATGAGGATTGATTTAAAAGGAGGGCTCTCTGAATTGAATGTACATGGCTGTATGGGGGTCCACTGTGAGCTGTCCCACTCAGCCTTCCTGGATTGGGGACTGCTATCAAGAAACACATGCAGAGGACTCACGCCTTAAACCTTCAGCAGCCGGCATCTAGAAAACCAGAAGCACAATGCACACACTCTATTTCCTGGGGATTTGCCAAGCCCTTCCTGTTCCCTTTACCAGGACGCCAGCTGTAATCTCAAAGATCAATAGTCTTTTCCAGGAAAATGGGTCTTTTCTCATCTGACCTAAAAAATGATATGAATTGGCATTTTGATGTAGCTATTTGCATTTTTGAATCGAATGCTCACCTCGCCACATTTTAGAGCAAATTTCCTCTTAATCCCTGAGTGGGAAATAAAGAACTATATAAAAAAAGCTAGATGCTGTGGCACACATATGAAATCCCAGTGCTAAGGAGGATGAGATAGGAGGGTCAAAGATTTGAGGCCAGCTTCAGCAACTTAATGAGACCCCTGGCAACTTAGCGAGACTCTGTTTCAAAACAAAAATGAAATAGGGATGGGGTGTAGCTCAGAGGTAGAGCACCCCTGGGTTCAATTTCTGGTAACACACATGCATGCACACACACACACACACACACACACACACACATCTATAAAAAAAAAGGTATAGATTCTTCCAAGGAATTGGGGGAGGGGGAGGGGGAAGATAGAAAGAAATAAGTTACAGTTGAAGGAATAGTAGGAAATACTTTATTAAGGAAATACTGCTAGAATCAGACTGAGACCTTTAGCCAACAACTTATAAATACATCATCCGGGTATATCTTCAAGATTTATGTGGCGCCAGCTCTTCCTGGTACTGGACAGGAAGCCAGTTTCTAACAGGCACCGCTATTGAAGGTCTCATTTTTCAGGACCCATAAGAAATAAAGAAACTTATACTTGTTATGCTGCCAGGGCCCACCAAGGAAATGTCCAAATGTGTTGTCACGGACACTTCCAGTGGGAGTTTACAAAACGGAGGAGGCACCTGCCATGCTCCTTCCGTGAATATGAAAGGCTCCTCTCAGCTAGCAGTAGGAAGACTGGTTTTGCCCACCTGGATGCAGAGGGAAGAGCTTCTCGGTGGAGATCCACATCACTATGAATGAGTCGACAGCCAGGAGCCCGTTGGTATTGATCACTTGCTAGCCGCAGAGCCTAATGATGCGCTACGAGGACTCCGTGCCTCAACCTCAATTTCCTCATTTACTACCTTGGTTAGTTACTTAGTCTTAGGGTTCAGATTCTTCATCTGTGGAATGGGGATAATTTGTGAAGTTAAACAAAATGCTCCCCTGTGAAGGCCAAACCAGATTTGGCCCAAAGTAAGTATTTGATTTATATTAGCTATTCATTCCTATTATTACAATTATTATTTGGGGCCAGGTATGGTGGTGCATGCCTGTAATCCCAATCATTGGGAGGCTGAGACTGGAGGATCGCAGGTTCGAGACCAGCCTCAGTAACTCAGCAAAGCTGTGTTTCAAAATAAATAAAATAAGGCTGGGGGAGCCAGGTATGATGCTGCATACCTGTGATCCCAGTACTTGTGAGGCTGAGGCAGGAGGATCACAGGTTCAAGGCCAGCACGAGGTAACTTAGGGAGACCCTGTTTCAAAATAAAAAAATAAATAAAATAGGGCTAGGGGTGTAGCGGTGGTAGAACACCCCTGGGTTCAATCCCCAGTAAAACACACACACACACACACACACACACACACACACACACACACACACATACACACACACACACACGAAAACAAAAAAATAAAAAACCCAACTAATACTTTGGGATTGGGGAGGAAAGGTTTACTTTGGAAAAGGTCAGATCGATAGAACAGGGGTTCCCCTCACACTAGTGAATCACCAACCCCTCTATTCACTTGAAAGAAATTGATCGAACATCTACAGCTGCCAGGCACTGTGTTTGAGACTGAGAAAAAATAACATGAAGAGATGTACATTTGCAGGTCTTTAAAGCCCATGCCCTTGCTAGAATGGAGCAACTCCCTTTTCTCCAGAAAAGGTGATACTCCATTTTAAAGGCTAAGTGTTAGGCAGAACTTTCAAATGGAGAAAATAGAATGTACCTAGATGTTGGCATAAAGGAAAGAGCATGGCACTGAGCAGGGGATGACTACAAGTCCCGCCAAGAGGTCACTTAGATCGGAAGAGAGAGAACAGGAAAGAGTAGGATGGATGGGATGCTGATGGATCATGTATCCTTGCTAAGAAGTTTGCTCTAGGGTTTTGATTCAGGGAGAGGACTTCTGGGTATTGCTCCTCTTTATTTCTTTAGCTCCCCCTGTGCACTGAGTCAGTCTCAGTTCTTAGATCCAACTGGGCAATTAGTGATTCTCCCCATGTACGTTAAGTGAATGCTGATGCGTGTTGATTTCTCCCGGCTGCTGTTCGCTGTACTCATTCCACAGCACTAGAGAAGGTTCTCATGGTATTTTAGGCTTGAAGGTATATTGAGGTTTGACATCTAATATTTTCTGGGATCGAAGATGTTTTAAAAGGCTAGCCAGAGAATTTTGACGTCATGTCAAATAATTAGCTCTAATGACTCTTTCCATCCCTGCTGGTATGTGTCACCTTCCAGTACAGCACCAAACACACTCAGACCTTTGTCTTATTTTTTTTATTCAGTGATGAGTATGAGATGCCTGTGACTTGTGAAAGTGACATGGAACGAATATAATAAGAATCTCTGTCCTCAGAGACTCCAGTTCCTGATCTCTATTTCCTTCTATGTTGGGGGCAAGGGTATCACTTCGATTTCAGCCCATAGAGTCACACTTTCCATTCTTCAGGAAAAGAAGACTTTCTGTGAGATTGTGATATGGGGGTGGGGTGGCAGTGACTTGGTAAAATTCAGAAGGATGAGTGGATTCAATGAGACTGAAGAGAGCAACGTTTCCTCCCATTGGTAGAGCAACAGTGCACACATACATAGACAAGATGAACTAATTACACAGTGGGGAGAATTTGTCAGTGCAACCAGAGTAAAAAGAAGAATATGTTCTGGGTCTATTTGAGAGACAGTCTGCCCGGAACAAAGGTATGGAGGGGAGTTTATGAAAGAGAGAGAGAGAGAGAGAGAGAGAGAGAGAGAGAGAGAGAGAGAGAGAGAGAGAGAGAGAGAGAGAGAGAGACTACTAAATTCTAAATTGGCTGTTGGAAGACTTTGCATTTAAGGTTTCAGGTTGGACTTTATCATGTAAGACCCAGTTCTTTCAAAAAGATCATCAAGATTGCCTGGGGTGCTTTAGAAAAATATCAGTTCTGAGGCTCTACCCCAGGCCTACTGAATTAAAGGCTTGGGGGATAGAACCCGAGAATCAGTATGTGTGCATAGTATCTGTGTATCACTTTGAATCTCACACCGGTGTATACTTACAAGGTACCAATAAAAGGATAAAATAAGAACCCAAGAATCCCAAGAATTGGTATGTTTCACGAGGTCCCCAGGGGATTCCAGCACTCTGCTCTACCGAGGAGCAAGACTGTGGGCCATGTGTGATCCAGACATCATGACCAGGTGACAGCACTTGATCCATCCTCTCCGTGGAGGGAGAGACTAAACAAGGGAGCGCACACACACACACACACACACACACACACACACACACACACAAAACAAGGGAGGGGAGCACATTAGGGGCTTGATGCTGTGGGCTCTTGCTACCCAAAAGGTGGTCCTTAAGCCAGAAGCATGGACATGACCCGGGAGAATGTTAGAATTGTAGAACATCAATTGGGCATGGTGGTGCACACCTATAATCCCAGTACTTGGGAGGCTGAGGCAGGAGGATCACAGGTTCGAGGCCAGCCTCAGCAATTTAGAAAGACCCTTTGCAATTTAGTGAGATCCTGTTTCCAATTTAAAAAAAAAATAAATAAAAAGGGCTGGGGGTGTAGTGCAGAGGTAGAATGCTCCTGGGTTCAATCCTCAGTACCCCCCCCCCAAAAAAAGGGAGAAGAAGAAACGTAGTCTATTAGGTACTATCCTGAAAATCTGCCTTTTTTATCATCTGCATTTTAACAAGATCCCCAGAGGATTCATGTGCACATGATTTAGGCATTAGGGAGACCTGGTAACAATGTTTGAGAGGTCATGACAGGAACTGAGAAGAGATGGGAGACTGAAATCTCAAGTTCAGAATGCTACCAGCAATTGGAGTACCTCAAAGCAAAACGAAGAACCGCTAAATTGAGGCTGAGTCAGGAGGATGGCAGGTTTGAGGCCAGCCTCAGCAACTTAGCAAGACCTTCAGCAACTTAGTGATACCTTGTTTCAACAAAGAAAAAAAAAAGCTTAAAGTATAGCTTAGAGATGGAACATCCCTGGAATCAATCCCCAGTACCACAAAATAAATAAATAAAGCCTAATAATGGCAGAGACTTCTTCCAGACTACATGGTAGGCAAGCTGCTTTTTTTTAAAAAATATGCTTTTATTGGTGCATTATGGTCTCGCATCATAATGTAAATCATGTTGACATTGACATACATGCACACAGCAGTTGGTGCCCCCCCCCCGCCTCCCTGTCTCCCCACTTCCCATACAGAGGACTGAGACTGATATTAGGATTTTCACATATGCACACACAGTTGATGTTAGTATTTCCAATAATGAACTTCAGCCTTCCTCCTCCCCTTCCCTTAGACCACTTCCCTGGCTCCACTGAGGTTTCTCCTCCATTATTTTGAGTCTCTCTGGTATCCCAGTTACTCCCTAGCTTGTGCATATTAAAGAAAAAATATGTCCCTTCACTTTCTGTGACTGGCTAATCTCATTTAACATAATGTTCTTCAAGTCCTTCCATTTTCTTGCAAATGACATTATTTTCTTCTTTGTTATTGCTGAGTAGAATTCCATTGTGTGTATTTCCCATAGTTTTGTGATCCATTCATCTGTTGATGGACACCTGGGTTGGTTCTATAATTTGGCTATTGTGAATTGTGCTGCTGTGAACATAGGTATGCATATATTACTGTAGTTCTCTGATTTGGACCCCTTTGGAAAGATACCCAGGAGTGGTATAGCTGGATCATATGGTGGATCCATTCCCAGTTTTCTGAGGAATCTCCACACTGATCTCCATAGCAGCTGAACTAGTTTGCAATCCCATCAACAGTGTAGAAGAGTTCCTATTTCTCCACATCCTCGCCAACATTTATTGTTTTTTCACTTTCTGATGATTGCCATTCTCATTGGGGTTAGATGGAATCTCAGTATAGTTTTGATTTACATCTCCCTGACTGCTAATGATGTTGAACATTTTTTCATGTATCTATTGGCCATTTGTATCTCTTCTTTTGTGAAGTGTCTATTCAATTCAATTGCCCTTTTCTTAATTGGGTTATTTGTTTTTATAGTGTAAATTCTTTTAAGTTCTTTGTATATTCTAGATATTAATTCTCTGTCAGGCAAGCTGGTTTTGCCATAATACAGGGGCCAGAATCCCATTACAAACTCAGGGATTACAAGCAAGCAATGGAATTTTTTCAAGCTTGTCACTCAGAGATTAAAGAAGAAGGGCAAAAGGAAAGTCGATCTAGAGGGAAATGCTCAATCTGCTTTCAGGTATATTGAGTTTGCTAGCTGAACAAAGGAATGTAAGTCAATCGAATTGCAAGATGCAATCGGAAGGCAGAAAGGTGAGTAATTAAGAAGACTGACTGGGTGCTAGAATGCTGGATGCCAACTCTTTTCAATGTATAAAGATTCACAGAGAATGGAGTGAAGTTAGGCCCTGAGGGGAAGGAAGGTGGTGCAGGGAGATGCGATGGGTATTAAGCATGACTTCATTACTCAGTTTGCGACAGCACCATGGAGAAGCTGCTAAAAGATTGCAGCAACCCCTGCTTGAGAAGAATCAGAGATGTCAAATTTGAGCGCTGTGACAGGAACAAACAAGACAGGTAACTCTATCCAGATCCTGTCCTGCTGGGATCATTTCAAGTTCCCTTCTGTGTTCTCAGAATTCTGTTCATTTTCATGGGGCTTTGCAGACTTGGGAGAAAGATGAAGGGAATATTCTAGAAGACAGTCGAGTTTCATTTTGAACCTCCAGAAGACAGAGATGCCCAGAGAAAGCCTGGAGAGGAAGAGCACATGCCCAAGGCAGCGCCGAGGCTAAGAGCATAGCTGGCATGGTGGTTTTAAAGCATAGCCACCAATTCTTGGTATGCTCTTCTTTTCTTGGTACTGGGGATTGATCCCAGGGGCATTCTACCTCCAAGATATGCTCCCAGTCCTTTTTAAAAAAAATTTGAAATAGGATCTTGCTAAGGTGCTGAAGGTCTTGCTCAGTTGCTGAGGTTGGCCTCGAACCTGTGATTCTCCTGTCTCAGCCTCCTAAGTACTCGGATGGCAGGCGTGCAGCACCACACCCAGCTTTGGGATGTTTTCCTTGAAGAGATGGAGACTAGCCCTTTGAGTGTGAGCTATACTTAGTGACTTGTTTCTAACAAGTAAAGTGTGGCCACAAGGAGAGTGGGTAACTTTCAAGGCTAGATGGTAAAGGACATTGCAGCTTCCTCCTTGGGGTCCTTTGCTCTGGAGGAAATGGGCTAATATGTCACAAGGACATGCTAGCGACCCCACTGATAGGTTCCCATGGTGAAGAACTAAGGTCTATCCACAGCTATGTGAGTGTGTCATTTTGGAAGTAGATTCCCTAGGCTCAAACTTTCAGTTGACTCCATCCTTGGCTGATACCCTGAATGCAGCTTCACGAGAGACGCCGAGCTAGAACCACCCAGCCGAGCCTTTTCCCAGATCCTGACCCACAGTCAATCAGCAAAATCAGTAAATTGTGTGTGTGTGTGTGTGTGTGTGTGTGTGTGTGTGTGTGTGTGTGTTACTGGGGATTTAACCCAGGGGCATTCTACTTTTTAGCTACAGCCCCAGCCTCATTTTTTATTTTAAAACAGAGTCTATCCAAGTTGCTGAGGGTCTCATTAAGTTACTGAGGCTGGCCTTGAGCCTAAGATCCTCCTGTCTCAGCCTTCCAAGTACTGGGATTACAGGTATGCACCACCGCTCTCGACTAATGTTTATACTTTTTAAACCACTGCTTTAGGGTAATTTCTTTTATAGCAATAGATAACACCTGGTCAGTAGAATGGAGAAAAGGAGGGAAGAGAAACCACCAAAAAGACAAAAGAAATAGAAAAGGCAAGTGCTATAAACCCAAGTTGAACCTTCGATGTTCAGACAGGGTGCAAGGGGGAGGAGAGTGTGGTCCAATCCAGAAAAGTTATGCAGACTGAAATCCATTTGTCATCCAGCAACACCAAAGTTTCTTATCTGGATAAATATATGCATTTTTAAAATATTATAAATGAGCTGAACTTTCCTGCTCAGACACCATATATCTGGAAATTAGACGATTTATATTCCATTTCCACATCCACTGAGTGAGCTTGGGCAAGTCAAATCAATTCAATGAACATTATTTGTTACTGAAGTGTTCTGTACTGTGGATTCTCCATCCGTGAAATACAGGGACATTTTCTCCTTGCCTGTGCCCCAGGACAACTTGAGTCATCGGTACTGCCTAGTAACAACAAAGGCAAGCAAGAGTAGCACCATCCTTTTATGCTCGACCAGCTCTTTCTAGCTCTTTCTTCCTCTCTTCTGGGGAGTCCCATCAAGGCAGCCCTAGATCCCCGAAATTAATTAATTAATTAATCCCTGTATTATTTCTACCTCCAGTAACAAACGTCTGACATGACCACATGTTCCTGGCATGGATCCCTTTTCAACATTTTATTTCAAAATAACTTTAAAAAAAAAGTTGTAGATAGCCAGGCACACACAGTGGCACACCCCTGTAATCCCAGTACTTGGGAGGCTGAGACAGGAGAATAGCAGGTTCTAGGCCAGCCTCAGCCACTTAGTGAGACTCTTAGCAACTTAGCAAGACCCTGTTTCAAAATTAAAAATAAAGAGGGTGGTGTTGTAGCTTGGAGGTTCAATTCCCAGTATGAAAAAGGAAAACAAAATGTCTCAGACAGTACTCTGATTTCCTATATACCCTTTACTCGCCTTTCTCTATTGTTAACAGCTTACAAAACTAAGAAATTAGCAGCGGTATGATGCTAGTATCCGTATTATAGACTTTATTCAGACTTCTGGTTTTTCTACTACTGTCATTTTCTGTTCTGGGATCCAATCCAAGACACCACATGGTGTTCAATCATCATGATTCCTCAGTGTCCTCCTATCTGTGACAGTTTCTCAGACTCTCCTGTTTTCCATGACCTTGACACTTTTGAAGAATGTCCCTCAATTGGGGTTTGCTGGACATCACTTCATGTTTAGACTGGGGATATGGATTTGGGGGAGAAACCCTATGGGTGAGGTGCCCTTATTATGATATTCTATCAGAGAATACATATTAGTTGCTACTGTATCAAATTATCACTGCATTAGTGGCTTAAAACAATAGAAATTTTGATGGTGCTTGCCTGCAATCTCAGTAGTTGGGAGGCTGAGACAGGAAGACGGCAGGTTTGACGCCAGTCTCGGCAACTTAGCAAGACCCTCAGCAACTTAGTGAGACCTTGTTTCCAAATTAAAAAAATAAAATAAAATAGAGCTGGGGGTGTAGCTCAGAGGCAGAATGCTCCTGGGTTCAATCCATAGTTACCCCCCCCCCCCCGCCCAGAGGAATTAGTTATCTTACAATTCTGGATCCCAGGGCTAAATTCCAGTTGTTGACATGGGAGGCTCCTTTTGAAGGCTCTAGGGAAAATTGTTCCTTGCTTCTTCCAGCTTCTGGTCACCTGGTATTCCTTCTGGTATTCCTTGGCTTGTGGCCAGCTCACTCCATTCGCCGCTCTCATCACATTGCCTTTTCTCCTTCTGTGGGCAAATAAATCTTTCTCTGCCTCTCACTTATGAGGATCCTTGTGATATATTGGGCTCATCTACATAATGTCTCCATCTCAAGAGCCTTAATTTAATTGTGTCTGCTAAGTTCCTTTTGCCACATAAGAGAACATATTCATAGGACCTGGGACTTAGGTTCTGCATATCTTTGGGAGCCGGTATTTAGCCTACTACAGAGTACATGATCCCATATCACTTACATATTATTGGAGGTGCTCTAGAGTGACAGAATTCAGAGGATAGGTGTATTATAAAGGGGGATTGATCAAATCAATTTAGACTCAGAAGCAATGTAGTTCCAAGTGGCCGCCTGCACCTGGAGATGGAAGGGCCTGGAAACTCCCCAGAGAAATGTTGGTGAAATTCCAGTTAGAAGAACATAGGAACTGATGTTCAATACATCCAGGCAAGAGCGGACACACCTTCACCCAGGAAGAACCCAGCTTGCCTGTGCTGCTTCCTCCCTCTTCCACCCTTTGTTCCATGTGGGCCCCAGCCTATTGGACAGTGCTGCCCACTATCAGGGTAGGACATCCCCTCAATTGGCTGTTCCACATGCCAATCATCTCATCAAGCATACCAGGAAATCACCTAATCCTAGCTGTCTATCAATCCAGTCAAGTTGACAATCCAGATTAACCATCACACTTTACCAATGATGATGTTATATGATCACTTAGTTAAGGCGGTATCTGCTAGATGTCTCCACTATCAAGTTATATTTGGGGGTGATAGATTCTTTTTAATTACTAGAAATGGTCTTTTACTCACACCTCAATAGGTAATGAGGTTGACATTATGTAGCCACTGGTTACCACTTACATGAGGTGCCACTCCCTGCCAGACACAACTCTAGGTCCTGGAAATAAAAAGATTAGGAAGCAATAGTCCCTGCTTTCAAGGAGCTGACTGCCCAATTAGGAAAATAGTTTAATTTTTAATTTCTTTAAAGAAGGCCATTTTATAAACATAAACAAGCATTTTTTATTTTTTATTTTTTTGGAACTGGAAATTGAATGCAGGGGCATTCTGCCTCTGAGCTACACCCCCAGCCCTTGTTATTTTTTATTTCAAAACAGGATCTCGCTAGGTTGCCAAGAGTCCCATGCCTGGCTACAAGCATTTCTTTTAAACAATCTGGAAGCTGCTTCTGCAATGACTTTTAAGGTCATAAAAAAAAAAATGGAAGCTAGCCAGGAGTGGTGACATATGCCTGTAATCCTAGTACTTGGGAGGATCACAGGTTTCGAGACCAGCCTCAGTAACTTAGCGAGGCTCTCAGCAATCTAGCAAGACCCTGTTTCAAAAACAAACAAGCCATTTGTGGTGGTACACGCTTGTAATTCCAGTACTTGGGAGGCTGAGACTGGAGGATCTGGGTTCTCAGCCAGCCTCAGCTACTTAGTGAGGCACTCTGCAACTTAGTGAGACCCTGTTTCAAAATAAAGAATAAAAAATAGGGCTGGGGGTATAGCTCAGAGGTAGAATGCCCCTGGGTTCAAACCCCAGTACCACAATAAATAAATAAATAAATAAATAAATAAATAAATAAATAAATAGGGCTGGGGATGTAGCTTGGAGGTAGAATGCACCTGTGTTCAATCTCCAGTAAAACACAACATAACACACACACACACATACACACACACACACACACACACACACACACAGAGGAAAGTAATGTTCTTATACTTTCTGAAGTATGATTGGACTTTCTGTGACTATTTTGTACTTTTACATGCTCTCTTGGATTCTATCCTCAAAGATAGAGTATTATCTCACAGGAAACCAATAAAAATGCCATCAGGCTTCTCAGGAGAAAGTTGAGATTTTATTGTGTTTCCAGCCAACTTTATGGGACAAAAGAACCAGGATGCACCTCCAAACTCTGGGTGTTCCTGGAACTAAAAGGAATCCAAACCTCGCCCTTCCCCTCTTCTTTTTGGCTTGTAAAATAATGCACCATCTTCTTCTCTAAGGTCGAAGCCTACCGGTAGATTTTTCTCCAAATGCCACTACAGCACTTTAAACTCAGAGTGGTTCCGTGGGAACTCTCATTCAATATAAAAACACTGTTCTTTTTATTGCTTGAAGGAGGCTCCCCTTACATGAACTCCAAGTCATGTCTGAAATATATGTCCCATACCAGGTTCTTCAAGTCAAATACTCTTGAAATGGAAGGGCTGAGAGATACACAGGGAATTTCGCATTCACATGCTGCAGAATTCAAGCTGCCGATGGCTTTATGACAATATATCAGAGGCCGAATCTAAGTCATATTACTTATTAGCTACCTGCCTTTGATTAAACCATTTTATAACTCCATGTGCTTCCATTTTTCACATTGAAAAGGAATTTAAATGACAGTTTTCCCCTCTCTACCTCTTGTTGCGAGATTCAAATGAGATAAATATAAAAGCATTTGAAAAGATAGAGTCCTATACAATTTTAAGTGAATATGTAGTAAATTACTATTAATTTTTAGGTGTGATAATGGTATTTTAATTGTTTTTAAATGTCCTTATCTTTTTAAAATTTATTAAGTTTACAATACTGGGGATTGAACCCAGGACCTTGCACATTCTGGGAAAGCACTCTGCCACTGAGCTACAACCTAACCCAATAAAGTCCTTATCTTTTAAAGCACAGATCAGTATACATTTTCTTTCTTTTCTACTTCTCCTCCTCCTCCTCCTCCTCTTGCTCCTCTTCCTCCTCCTCCTTGTTCTGGACGTTGAACCTTGGGGCATTCTACCTCCAAACTACATGCCCAGCCCCCCTTTTTTGTGGTACTGGGGATTGAACCTAGGGGCATTCTACTTCTGAGCTACACCCCCAGCCCTATTTTATTTTTTTTGTTTTGAAACAGGGTCTCACTAGGTTGCTGAGAATTTTGCTAAGTTACTGAGGCTGGCCACGAACCTGTGATCCTCCTGTCTCATCCTCCCACCTATTGGGATTATAGATGTGCACCACCACACTCGGCTACACCAGCATTTTTTTCTTTTGGTGGCACTGGGGATTGAACCCAGGGTCATTCTACCTCCAAGATACACCCCCAGAACTACCTCATTTTTATTTGGAAACAGGGTCTCACTAGGTTGATGAGAGTCTTGCTACTTGCTGAGGCTGTCCTTGAACCTGTGATCCTCTTGTCTTAGCCTTCCAAGTACTGAGATTACAAGCATGGGTCACCATGCCCAGCTCCCCAGCCCTTTTTATCTTTTTATTTTGAAATAGGGTCTCACTAAGTTTCTGAGGCCATCCTTGAACCTGCAGTCCTCCTGTCTCAGCCTCTCAAGTACTAAGATTACAGGCATGTGCCACCGAACCCAACTGACCAAGAGGCTTGATGTAGGATTAGAGCAAGACTTGATCTGCCTTTTCCATTTCTCTGTAGCATGTCCCACGCCCTGTTTTATCCCCAGTCCTGCATCCCTCACTAATAGTGACATGCCACCTTTCAAAATAAACAGCTAACCTGTGCCACTGGTATTAGTAAGACCTCACTATAGCCATTCAAAAACATCCCTTATAGCCAGGCTCAATGGTGCACACCTGTAATCCCAGCTATTCAGGAGACTGAAGTAGGAGGATAGCAAGTTTAAGGCAAGCCTGGGCAACTTAGCAAGACCCTGTCCCCCACTCCAAAAAAAAAATTAAAAATAGGGCTGGAGTGTAGCACATGGCTAAAACACTCCTGGGTTCAATCCCCAGTACCACAAAACAAACAACAAACAAACAAAACAACAAAACGAAAAGGAAACACAAAAAATCCAAACCAAAAAACAAAACAAAAAAAGTTCTTTCTGGGCTGGGGTTGTAGCTCAGTGATAGAACAATTGCCTAGTGTGTGCAAGGCCCTGAGTTCAATCTCAACATAATGAGGGATGAGGGGGAAAAAAAACCCAGAAAACAAAACCAAAATAAAACAAATCCCTATCCACTCCTCTCCCTTCATCTGGAAACTGCTTTTCTCATGATTGTGACTGATGATAGTCTTCCTCTTTGGGGTTTGTACTGCTGGAATCAGTAACCAAAGCATATTTTTCCTTAACTAAAGGCCTGCAAATGTAGGAGCCTGGCCTTTGAGAAGAGATTGGCCAGACTCCCCTGCTGAGAGGCTGAGTTAAGGTTGAGGCCTCTTATGTGTAAAGCAAAGACAGCCTGGTTGCCAAGTATACAAAAATAACAATTGAAAATTAATAGCTCTGTGCGTGTTATAGCAGACAGTGATGTTTGTGGGTTTCTAAAGCATTTTGATTGAGATTTGGTGACTTCAAATGGTTGGAGAAGTAAAGCACAATTAATTTTTTATACTTTCAATTAAAAAATCGTCAAAGTGAAAACAAATCAGAAAAGAAATGAGGAGAGGCTTCTGTTCCTAGGCAATCCAGAAGCAACACAAAACTGTGCTCTGGAAGAAAAGGGCCTTTTACCCCTTCCCAGAGACCAGAATACATTGAAATGAGCAGTACTTGAGGTTTCCCTTTGATAGTAGGCTGCCAAGCCTAACCGGGGCACATCCACCCCTTAAATTCTCACTCTAGGCTCTAGGACTATTCAAGAGTGTTTGTGTGTGGCGATATGTATATGTTGGAGGTTGGGAGTTAGAACTACCATTTGCTAGCTTGGTGTAGTGGTGTATGCCTGTGATGCCAGTATTTGGAAGGCTGAGACAGGAGGACCACAGGTTAGAGGCCAGCCTTAGCAACTTAGTGAGACTCTCAGCAACCTAGCAAGACCCTATTTCAAAACAAAAAATAAAAAGGCTAGGAGTGTAGCAGGGAGTAGAATACCCCTGGATTCAATACCCAGCACACCACACACACACACACACACACACACACACACACACACACACACAACTACATTTGCTGAGTATTTGCTATGTGCCAGGCACTTTTCTAACTGTTTAATATCTCTTTAGATTTTTATCCCTATTAAGTGGATACTATTATAAGTCTCTAATTTTAAACCTGAGGAGTTGGGGCTATAGCTCAGTGGTAGGGTGCTTGTCTAGTATGTGCAAGGCCCTGGATTTAATCCCTAGTACCACAAAAGTAAACCAAAAGAGATGAGAAAACCGAGATCCAGAGAGATTTTATAATTCACTTAGGATTATATAATCTTCCCTCTTAGCTTCAGCCTTATTTATTTTGAAACAGAGTCTTGCTAAGTTGCTAAGAGTTTCACTAAGTTGCTGAGACTGGCTTCGAGCTTGCCATCCTCCTGTATCAGCCTTCCAAGTACTGGGATTACAGGCATGATCCACTACACCCAGCCAGAAGATCTCTTTATGGCCAGCTCCTACATAGAAAGGTAGGGGAGAGATTAGAATCATATTTCTAGGTTTTATGGCTGACTTTGGGAGAAAGGAATTCTAATTCCTATGATTCACCTTGGGGAAGAATAATTCTGGTTTCTATGGCCTGTCTTGGGGGAGAAAGACAACAGGAGAAAGACAGGAAGATGTCAGAAAGAGAACTTGCCGCTGAGATCCTTCTAATGTCCTTCAGTTCAAAGTTCTTGGCATGGCAAAATACCATACCTTGGGATATAATTCTCAGACCCCAATAATTTCTATTTTTCATTCCTGAATAATGTTCCTTTGTACATCCCCACATGGTGAGAAGGAAAGAGTATGAGTCTGAACTATGTTTCAGTCAACATTCTCACTTCTGTAATTCAATAAACAACTTAGAGGAAGGAAGATTTATTTTCTCATCGTTTTGGATAGTTCAGGGTTCAGTCCATGTCAGGCTGGGTCTGTGGAGCTCAGAGGTTGGCAGGAAGCAGAGAGAGGGAGAGGCTCTGTTCTCATATCACGGAGGCTGTAAGCAAGAGAGAGCAAGTGGAGGAGGAACCATATATAATCCCCAAGCCACACCCCCAGGAGCAACTTCTTGGCAACCAAGACTCACTTCCAACATGGCTGCCTGGTTTCCATGCGGGATAGGTAGATATTCTAAATCAAAACCATTACAATGTTAAAAGGTAATAATATGCAACTGCCAATCTTGTTTCCCGTGTGTGTGTGTGTGTGTGTGTGTGTGTGTGTGTGTGTGTGTATAAAATGTGAGACCTTGGATAAGATTTAAAATCTCTATTTCTCTTCAATCATTTATACAATAGGAATAATAATCTCTCACAACTCAGTCATGAGATGTAAATGACATATAACAATACTCAATAAACAGTGGTTCCCCAAAGCTGGTTTATTGAAAAAATAAACAAGATAGATAAACCATAGGCCAACCTAACCAAAAGAAAGAGAGAATCAACCCAAATTACCAAAATGAGAGATGAAAAAGGGGATATTACCACTGACAATATGGAAATACAGAAGGTCATCAGAAACTACTTTGAAAAACTATACTCCAACAAAATGGAAAATCTAGAAGAAATTGAGAAATTTCTAGACACATATAACCTTCCTAAATTGAGTCAAGAAGATATAGAAAACTTAAACTGACCAATAACAATAAAAGAGACAGAAACAGCAATAAAGAGTTTACCATCAAACAAAAGCCCAGGGCCAGATGGTTTTCCAAGTGAATTTGATAAAACATTTATAGAAGAGCTAATCCCAATACTCCTCAAACTATTCCATGAAATAGAAAGAAACGGGACCCTCCCAAACACATTCTATGAAGCCAACATCACATTAATACCAAAGCCAAATAAAGACAGCTCAAGAAAAGAAAATGGTAGGCCTATATCATTGATGAACTTAGATACAAAACTGCTAAACAAAATACTAGCAATGCACATTCAAAACCACATCAAGAAAATTATACACCATGACCAAGTCGGGTTCATTCCAGGGATGCAAGTCTGGATCAACATACGAAAAACAATCCATGTAATTCACCACATAAACAGAATCAAAGACAAAAATCACATGATCATCTCAATTGATGATGAAAAAGCATTTGACAAGATTCAACACCCATTCATACTAAAAGCACTACAGAGAGGCAATATACAATAGGCCCACAGTCAACATCATATTAAATGGAGTAAAACTGCAAGAGTTTCCACTAAAAACAAGAACAAGACAAGGATGTCCATTATCACCTCTTCTGTTCAACATAGTACTTGAGATTCTAGCTAGAGCAATAAGGCAAGAGAAAGAAATCAAAGGGGTAAAAATAGGGAAAGAAGAACTAAAACTATCCCTCTTTGCAGACGACATGATATTATACCTAGAAGACCCAACGAAGTCAGGCAAAAAACTTATAGAACTGATCAACAAATTCAGCAAAGTGTCTGGATACAAAATCAATCTTAAAAAATCGGAAGCT
>PVLC010008162.1:0-59734 GCA_004027655.1 Graphiurus murinus | reverse complement strand
CAGTACTGGGGATTGAACTCAGGGGCATTCTACCTCCGAGCTACACCCCCAGCCCTATTTTTTATTCTTTATTTTGAAACCAAGTCTCACTAAGTTGCGGAGTGCCTCACTAGGTAGCTGAGGCTGGCCGCGAACCCGGATCCTCCGGTTTCAGCCTCCCAAATGCTGGGATTACAAGCGTGCGCCACCACGCCCAGCTGAGAATTCTGAATTTTGATCTTCAATATTATGAAAGGCATTAAAGAAAGTACAGGAAATGAAGGAGGAATTGAGGCTATAAGAAAGAACCATAAAGAGATTCTGAAAGAATTGAATGTTAGAAACCAACTCTGGAAAACTAGACTACATGGGAAACAGGGTATCACTCTTAGAAGACAGTTCATTCAAAACCGAAAGCACAGTCAACAATAACATTTCAATAACACAACTTAAATAACACAACCTAAATATAAAAAAAATGGGACAATACAAAATATCATAACTTATGAATAAAAGACATTGAAGAAGGTAGAAGCACAAACTAAGAGTATTAGAAAACACTCCAGAGAAATAATTTCAAAGAATTTTCCAAACATAGAAAAAGACTTATACGTCCAAGTGCAGAAGACATACAGACCACTGTTAAGACAAGATCAAATAAAAACATCCTCATGCCACATAATAATCAAAATGATTAACATAGAGGCCATGGAAAAAATCTTAAAAGCAGTGAGAACAAAAGAATGGGTGACATTGAGGGTCAAAACAATAAAAAGTACTCCATACTTCACAACCCAAGGCATGAATGGCAGGAGGGACTAGTATGAAGTATTCCAGATGCTGGAAGAAAACAATTTCTAGCCAAGACTCATGTATCTAACAAAGATATCATTCAAAATTGATGGAAAAAGCAGAATCTTAAAAAAATTATGACTATCAAGGCAATTCTAGAGAAAATACTTAAAGAAATAAATCATAAAAAAGAAAACAAAAATCATATTTCAATAATAACACTGAATGTTAAAGTCCATTACATCTTAACCAGCAGGCTGTAAACTCTGAATAGAATATTATAGTCTCAGGCCTCATGGAGTTAATTCTCTAATTAAAAGACATAAACTGTTAACATTGATTATAAAAAACAATAATACAACTATATGCTGCTTGCAAGAGCCAAAGATATTGATATACTAAGTGTGAAAAGATGGAAAAAATATATAACATGCAAACAGAGACCAAAAACAGACAGAGGTAGCAGCACTCATAACTGACAAAACAGACTTTAAGCTAAAACACAACAGAAGAGACAAAGCAGGGCACTTTTTATTAATACAAGGAACAATCCAAGCAAGAAGATATGGTAGTACATACTTATGCCCCGAATGTGGGTGCACCCACATTTGTAAAACAAACTCTTCTGGGCATTGGGTCTCAAAAAGACCCAAATACAATAATATTGGGAGACTTCAACACATCACTCATCCTCTAGATCGATCTTCTTGACATTGATGAGTAAAGGTTCTTAAGCTCTAAAGAAAACTATAAATCAAATGGACCTAATAGACATATACAGAATATTTCAACCAGCCACAGCTGAATACACGTTCATCTCAGCTGCCTGGAAAATTCTTCAAAATAAACCACATCCTGGGCCCATGAGAGCACCAGCAATGTCAGAAGTTGCAATATAACTTTCTGCATCTGTTCAGATCACAACAGAATGAAAGTTGAAATCAACAACAGGAAGATCAAAAGAAATAACATAAATACATGGAGACTGAACGATATACTCTTGAATGAGGAATGGATCAGAAAAGAAATAAGGGGAAGAACAACAACAAAAATCCTGAAATTAAATGAAAATAGAGACATGACATACCAAAATTTATGGGACATTTTGAAGGTGATGTTAAGAGGAAAATTTACAGTGCCGAATACCTATATAAGAAAAACAGAAAGTCACCAAATAAACAACTTAATGCCACACTTCAAGGACCTAGAGAAACAGGAACAGTTCAATCCCAAAGTCAGCAGAATATAACTAAAATCAGAACAGAAATAAATGCATAGGATCAACAAATCAAAAAGCTCGCTCTTTGAAAAGATTAACAAGATTGACAAACCCCTAGCAAACATAACCAAAAGAAAAAGAGAATTAACTCAAATTATTAAAATCAGAAGTGAAAGAGGACACATCACCACAGACAGTGGAAAAATTTGGAGGATTAAAGAAATTATTTTAAAAATTTATCTTCCATTAAACTGAAAAGTATGGAAGAAATTGACAGATTTCTAAATTATATTGCAACTTCTAACATACAAACTACCTATATTGAACCAAGAGGATATATGAAACCTCAACTGACCAATAGCAGGCAAAGAAATAGAAACAGCAATAAAAATTATGTCATTAAAGAAAAGCACAGGTCCAGATAGGTTTCCCACTAAATTTTACAAAATCTTTACAGAAGAACTAGTCCCAGTACTTCACAAGTTATTCTGTGAAGTCAAAAGAGATGAAATTTTTCAAAATCCTTCTGAGGCCAGTATCACATTAATACGACAACAAAATAAAGATACCTCAAGAAAGAGAATTACAGACCTATTGGTGAACATAGGTGAAAAAAATTCTAAACAAAATACTATCCATGAACATTCAAAACCACATCATGAAAAATTTACACAATGATAAAAGTTGGTTTTATTGCAGGAAAACAAAGGTGGTTCAACATACAAATCATACATGTTATTCACCATATAAATAGAACTAAGTTATGTTAATATCAATAGATGCTGAAAAAGCATTTGAAAAAATCCAACACACATTTATATTAAAAAATTGCAGAAAACTGAAATAGAAGAAACATATCTCAGCATCATTAAGGCAATATACAATAAAGTCAAAGCCAACATCATATTGGATGGGGAAAAACTCCAGAGATTCCCTTTAAAATCAGGAACAAGACAAGGATGCCCACTATGACCACTCCTTTTCTTTTTTTTTTTTTTTTTTTTTTTTGTGGTACTGGGGATTGAACTCAGGGGCATTCTACCTTCGAGCTATACCACCAGCCCTATTTTTTATTCTTTTATTTTGAAGCCGAGTCTCACTAAGTTGCAGATTGCCTCACTAGGTAGCTGAGGCTGGCCGCGAACCCGGATCCTCTGGTCTCAGCCTCCCGAATGCTGGGATTACAAGCGTGAGCCACCACGCCCGGCCTTGACCACTCCTTTTCAACATAGTCTTTGAGACTATTGCCAGAGCAATAAGACAAAAGAAGGATATCAAAGGAATTTAAAAAAAAGAATTAAAATTATTTGTAGATGATATGACCCTATATCTAGAAGACTCCAAAAACCTCAACCAAAAGCCTACTAGAGCTGGTTAACATATTCAGCAAAGTAGCAGGATACAAAATCAACCTTAAAAAATCAGTAGCTTTTCTATATACCAACCATGAATCCACAGAGAAAGAAATACAAAAAACAATTCCATTTGCAGTAACCTCAAAACCAATAAAATACCTAGGAATAAACCTAACCAAAGAGATAAAATACTTCTACACTGAAAATTATAAAACACTAAAGAAAGAAATCAAAGAGGTTCTTGTAAGCTTGAAAGAACTCCATTGCTCTTGGATAGGTAGAATATGTAGCATCAAAATGTCCATTCTACCAAAAGTGATCTACAGAATCAATTTAATCCCTATCAAAATATCAGTGTTATTTTTCTAGACCTAGAAAAAAATTCATATAGAAAAACAAAAGACCCAGAATTGCCAAAGCAATTCTCAACAATAAGAACCATGGATGAGGTATCACAATTCCTTACTTCAAATTATATTACAGATCGATAGTCATTAAAACAACATGGTATTGGCGCAAAAACAGACACAAAGGTTAATAGAACAGAATAAAAGATACAGAAATAAAGCCACACACTTATAGTCAATTGATTTTCAACAAAGGGGCCAAACACATATGCTGGAGAAAAGACAGCCTTTTTGTCAACCAACGTCTAGTGAGTTGTGGTCCCTGGGTAAGGACAGAAATCAGGACATAGGGGATGCAGAGCAGTATCAATGCAACTGCATGTTTAATGAAGGCTACAACTTGATACTTATAGACAGAAAAACAATAGACAGGCTTTCTTTCATAAAATCATAAGATGCTTTGTACAGAACCTGCATGAAAAAGATAGAGTCCTTAATCTAACAACCTTCCTGTCCCAAGTCTCCTTGCCCTACATTTCTTTATCCTTTCTTCAAAATGTATCAAAACATATTAGAAATCCTGAACACAGTTTACTAGTTACCATGCCAAGAAGCTTGCTTCCTTATCATAAGAATGAATTCCGGCAGAACACTATGAAGCAGCAGAGAAAGTTTGCTGTTCTCTCACACTTGGTCTTCCAAGTATATCAGCAACATAGTATCTAACCCCATTCATGTCTCAGATAGAGCCTGCATTGAAGGTTGGAACTATTTCTCTACACCTTTTTAACAAAAGGTTTTGGGAAAGCTGGTTATCCATTTGTAGAAAAATGGAATTGAATCCATACCTCTCACCCTACATAAGTCATTTCAAGATGGATCAAAAACCTGGAAGTTATACCAGAGACAGTGAAACTACTAGAGGAGGGCATAGGTTCAACATCCCAACATATAGGCTCAGGTAGAAACTTCCTCAGCAAGACCCCCAAAGTTCAGAAATTAAAACAAGAATTAATATGTGGGATGGCATTAAACTAAGAAGTTTCTGCACATGAAAGGAAACCATCAAGAGTCTAAAGAGAAAGTCTATGGAATAGAAGAAAATCTTTACTAACTATCCCCCTGACAGAGAATTAGTATATAGAATATACAAAGAACTTAAAAGACTTTACACTAGAAAAACAAATAACCCAATCAGGAAATGGGCAACTGAATTGAATACGAATGGCAATCATCAAGAAGTCAAATAATTGTCAGCGAGGATGTGGGGGAAATATGAACTCTTCTACACTGTTGGTGGAATTGCAAACTAGTTAAGCTGCTAAAGAGATCAGTGTGGAGATTCCTCAGAAAACTTGAAATGGATCCACCATATTATCTGGTTATATCACTCCTGGGTATCTTTCCAAATAGGTTGAAATGAGAACTACAGTAATATATGCATATGCATACCCATGTTCATAGCAGCACAATTTGCAATAGCCAACCAACCCAGGAACCAACCCAGGTGTCCATTAACAAATTAATAGATTACAAAACTATGGGAAATACACACAATGGAATTCTACTCAGTAATATAGAAAATAATGCTATTTGCAAGAAAATGAAAGGACCTGGATAACATTATGTTAAATGAGATTATCCAGTCACAGAAAGTAAAGAGACATAAGTTTTCTTTAATATGCACAAGCTAGGGAGTAACTGGGCTACCAGAAGGACTTCAGATAATGGAAAAGAAACCTCAGTGGAGCCAGGGAAGTGGTCTAAGGGCAGGGGAGAGGGAAGACTGAGATTCATTATTGGAAATACTAACATCAACTGTGTGTACATATGTAAAAATTCCAACGTCAATCTCAGTCCTTTGTATGGGAAGAGGGGAGATGGGAAAGCAGGGCGGGGGCACCCAGTGCTGTGTGCATGTACATCACTGTCAACATGATTTACATTATGATGTGAGACCATAATGCACCAATAAAAGCACATAAAAATGAAAAGGATTACAGGAAAAAAATAAAGTTAGTTATTCCTCATAATTAAAAAAAAATCTGTAACAACAACAACAAAGAAAACAAACACACAACTGAAGCCAGTGAACAAGTGAACAATTATAGCAAGGTTTGTGGATACATGGCTAGTAATAGAAACTCCATTGTTTTCCTATATTCTAGCAAAGAAAAAGTGGATTTTGAAATTAAAAACACAATGCCATTTACACTCCCAAACTAAAATACTTCACAATAAGTATAATAAAATATGCACAAGGCCTTTACGAGAGAAATTGCTTATAATGAAAGGTTTCAAAGAGCTAAATGAATGGAGAAACATTCCACATTAATGTTTGGAAGATTCAATATGGTCAAGATGTCAGCTCTTCTGAGGTTGATGTTTCGATTTGATGAAATTGCCAAAAAAATTCCAAGATGTTATTTTGAGAATATTGACAAACTGAGTGTAATGTTTTGTTTGGAGAGATAAAAGATTCAGATTGCCAAAACAAATTCAAGAAGACCAAAATCATACTAGTACTTCACAACTTCAAGATTTATTAAGGATCTACAGTGATCAAGACAGTGTGGTATTACTAAAGGAAAAGAGAATTAAATCAATAGGACAGACTAGAGTGTCCAGAAATTAACCATTAGGAATATTCTAACCTTGTCTTTGACAAAACATCAAAGGTGATTCAATCCAAAAAAGATGGATTTTTCAACAAATTGAACAAGTAGATATCCACACTCAAATGGATCTGAACATAGACCTTATCCTCTTCACAGAAATGGACGCAAAAGAAATTATAGACCTAAATATAAAAGCAAAACTATACAACTCCTAAAATATTACACAAGAGAACATCAAGATGATTGATATTCAGTGATAACATTAAATTAAATTTTTTCAGTACTGGGGGCTGAACCCAGGGACATTCTACCTCTGAGCTATACCCCTAGCCCTATTTTTTATTCTTTATTTTGAAACAGGGGCTCACTAAGCTGCAGAGAGCCTCACTAAGTAGCTGAGGCTGGCAGCAAACACTGATCCTCCAGTATCGGCCTCTCAAATACACCAAATCACAATTAATAGATGGACATAATTGGAATGAAAAACAAAACCATTCTGGTCAATTGAAGAAACTCTCATAAGAATGAAAGTACTGGCAGCAGAATAGGAGAAAATGCCTGCAAAGTGCATATCAGATATGGGACAGTTACCTAAAATATGCAAATGACTCAACAAGAAAGTGAACAACCACATTACAGAAATTGGCCAAAGATTTGAAAGAAGCCTAAGTAAAGATTCCCAGACATCAAGTAAGCATATCAAAAGATCTTCAACATCATATGTTGGTTTTAATTTACCTGTTTTATTTTCTCTGTAAATATTTTTTATTTCCTTTGAATATGTTTGCATATCTATCCTTACTGGTTTTATATAGTAATTGGATATTTTGTAACATTTATTTGTGTATGTATTTTTTTCTTTTCTGTAATATAGGTAATAAATTTTCCATTCTCTTTTTCTGTTTGAACAGCTTCTACTGCATAAATATATAGATTGCAATTTGTTTTCTGACTGCTATATATCTGTTTTATCTTTATTAAATTCAAGAACCTATGTTTGGTTTAACTATATATATGTTCCAATAATTTTTTTTTTCAATGTGTTCTGCTGGTAGGTTTGTCCGTACTTTTTCTACTCTTTTTTTTTTTTTTTTTTTGATATGGTCATAAGGATGCTTGGTTTACCCCTCACCCCCCCACACACACTTTTACATATTACTATTTTTAAAAGTAGATGAATTTTTTGTTGTCTAACTTTGGTGAATGTTCCTGAAGATAAGAAGTCCAGGGTAATATGGAAAGCTTGAAAGGTCCTTCATTGGAGCTAGCCCTTTTACCTTATGGAAGTAAGTGGCTATTGGCTCTCTCCCTTCTTGGTACTCCAAACATTTCTCTCCATGGTCTTATGTGTCCTCTAAGGTCTTGCAGAGCATCCCTAACCTGTTCCATAGATAGATACTTTATTTGAGGTGTGTGATGGTTACTCTGGATTGTCAACTTGAATAGATCATGAAACACCTAAAATTATGTGACTTTGGGTGTGCTGATGAGATGATTGGTTCATAGAATGGCAGATTGAAAGGGAAGTCCTGCCCTGAATGTAGGCAGCATGGTTCTGATTGGCACAGAGAGAGAGAGAGAGAGAAAAAGAGAGAGAGAGAGAGAGAGAGAGAGAGAGAGAGAGAGAGAGAGAGAGAGAGAGAGAGATTTTTATGATTTTTGGTCTTCTTGAATTCGTTTTGACAATCTGAATCTTTCATCTCTCCAAACAAAACATTACACTCAGTTTGTCAATATCCTCAAAATAACATCTTGGATTTTTTTTTTGGCAATTTCATCAAATCTAAACCAATCTCAGAAGAGCTGACATCTTGACCATATTGAGTCTTTTAAACTTTAATGTGGAATGAGAGAGAGAGAGAGCACTACGTGAAGTTGTGCATGGTTTCTTTCTGAAGAAAGAATGTCTGCTCTCATCTGAGATCTCAGTTTTCAGCTATTTGAATTATTTTCACCATCATTTCTCTACAGAGTTTCTTGGACACTTCATCTTTGACTAGGACTGAATTAGTGGTCACTCTGATTCTGAGACTCCAGCTATTGGACCACTCGGCCAACTGCCGGTTCCTCTGGTTCTCCACGTGCAATCAGAAACCTAGGATACACTGCTCTGGACTGTAAGCTTCTTTAATAAGTCCTCAATTTTCCATATATGTGTTCTGTGAGTTTTTTTTTTATTATTTTAGTGAACACTGACCAATACAAGGTGTGAGAAGTATCCATTTTTCTCATTTGCTAAAAATAGAGCTTATTTTACCTTCTCCTTTGCTCATATGTTCCAGGAATTGAAAGGGCAAATACTTAATTTTATTCACTATGTTCAAGCCATGAATATATCTGTTTTATGTAAGATAGATGCTTGTGAGCTTCATATTATCAGTACATAGTACCTATCACAAATGCTTACTCCCACTATCTCCTGACTGTACAATACATGTGGGTATAGCCGCCTGCACTGGCATATGTAAAGGCCATCTCAGGGCAGCCATTCATGGACTTGTGTGTTTGCAGGGAAACTATTTCTCTCAAGAGGAAGACTAAACAGAGGAGTGTATTTTTAAATGTATTGCTATTCTGCAGCAATTTGTATTCTATAATTGTTTCAGGAATATCCAGCTTACATTCCATCAACCAATGCAACTGAGAGTTGTGAACACGTAGGACTCAGAGAGCTTTGAATATTAATGATATATACTAATTTAAATGAACAGAAGATGTGCAATATAAAATTTTATCTACAATAAATTCCGCCTGTTTCTCCAGGTATATAGCTTGAATCCAAAAAATTTTTTTCTTTAGAAATAAAGGGTTGAAATATAAAAATGCATTGGATTAAGGATATTAAGATGTTGCCTTAGAGAAAGAGAGAAACTTCTTCACTCTCAAGAGTGTGTAGACACTGTGATATTTTGTACATTGATTCAATTTCATTAGAAGTGCTGCATAGCGTGTATACTTGTGTGTACTCTGAACTGCATTCAAAACACTGTTCTCACACTTTCTTGCTTGTAGTATTTCTCTTACTGAATTTAAGGATCATGATAGGTGCCCTTTTCTGTTCTGTTACTTTTCTGGACTATCGCCTTGGTACTAAGTTTCCCTTAAAACAAAAGTTTATTTTCCTTTGGGTTATTACATTTTTACCCATGATCACAGAAGGCTTTGGCTTCAGTTATAGGTTAAATTGTGTCTTCCCAAAATTCAAGTGTTGGAACCTAACACCCAGTGGATAATCAGAATGAGACTACATTTGGATATAAGATCTTTAAAGAGGTAGGTTGAGGTGAGGTCACTTGAGTAGACCCTAATCTGATATGAATTACGCTTAAAAAAGAAAAAAAAAATAGGACCCAGACCCAGAGGCAGAAGACAATGACAGAAAGGACATTTATGTGTATGCCAGAAAGTCCTCAGAAGAAACATACTTGCAGATACCTTGGACCTTGGACTTATACTTCTACCCCCCGTCACTGTAAGAAAATATTTTTCATATTTTTCCATTGTTTAAGCTGTGCAGTTTATAGTACTTATTCATGTCAGCACTCATACAATTTGCACATTTCTTTGAGGTTATTGTTGGACATCTAGGAACAAGGGAGTATATATATGTGTGTGTGTGTGTGTGTGTGTGTATCAGCAATATATATTGATTATTACATTTTTACCCATGATAAAAATATATCATGGTGGCTTCTTAAAACAACAATAAATATATATTGTTTATATTTATATGCAACAATGCAATGCAGGATAGAGGCAACTAGGTATCTGCAGAGAGACAAGCATCAAGATGTAATGTACCTGCTCTCTGAACTACCAGCATTAATCTGGCACCAGTCTGAACCTACTGAGACCTCCCTTCCCTACTCCATGACAACCTGTGGGTGTTCCATAGCAGTCCCAGCCATCTGGTACAGACATGTGAGGTTGCAGGTCACATGGCTCAGCATGGTCTCAGGAAAGGGATGACAGGCCTGAAGACCCCTCAACTTTCACCTGCTCTGAAGAAGTTTATAACCAAAAAGAAGAAAATCTCCATGCACTTCTGTTCTGATGCGCTCATTGGAATGCATCTTTGTCTGTTCATTCTCCTGTGCCCCACCCTAATTTTGTGTCTTTACTTATATTTGTATAACTTTGTCTTTCCCTTAGAATAATAGCACACATATTTTTCACATTCCTCAACGATTTCTTGGCCCTTAAATTTGGAAACAGAATGATATCTCACCTAAAAGAGAGCTTTGGTGGTACCTAAGAATGCTGTATAGAATTCTGGTTCCTTGCTCTAGGGTGAGCAGATGGAAGTTCCTTTGGTGTTTGTAAGATATTTCTGATGGTAATCCCTAAACCAGCCTGGAAGACTGACTGTACTTCTCCTGTCTACTCAACCAGGACACTATCAGTTTGGCCATCTGCAGGAGGTGGTTCTTACTAAATCCTTCTCCACATGTCCATCAGAAAGCAATCTAGTTCTTCCAAATAGATTTAAAATGCAAATGTTATATACAATATGTTTCTGTGCTGATCAAGAGAACAAACACAGAAAAGTAACATCTGCTGTTTAAAAATATAAAAATGCATGTTTTATATATGTTACATAGCATGTGTGATACATTTAATATTTGTCAGGAGGATAAGATTAAAAATAAGTTCTATCAAGAGTATGATATGAAGTAGTATTTTTTTTTTTTGCGGTACTGGGGATTGAACTCAGGGGCATTCTACCTCCGAGCTACACCCCCAGCCCTATTTTTTTATTCTTTATTTTGAAACCGAGTCTCACTAAGTTGCGGAGTGCCTCACTAGGTAGCTGAGGCTGGCCGCGAACCCGGATCCTCCGGTCTCAGCCTCCCGAATGCATGAAGTAGTATTTTGCTGGTAGCTTCTTAAAACATATACAAAGATATAATAGATATAAACAAGATGAAATTGAATAGACACTTCACAAAAGAAGAAAAACAGATGATCAATAGATATATGAAAAATGTCCAACATCATTAGCAATTAGGGAAATGCAAATCAAAACTACACTGAGTTTGCCTTTATTTCTAGATATGGTATTTCATATCTTCTTGCTGAGTTAGGCAAACTCCATCTAGCCTTAACAATTATTAGATCAAATGTTTCTTACTATTAGCTCTATAGCATAAATACTTATGGTCAAGGCACACATAACATAGCTTTTTGAAAAGTTTTTTAATGAAGACAATGCAAATATAATACATGATATAAAACTCTTTTGCACTCATTAAAATAGCAAAAGTGAAAATGTCTATTAAAGTTGTATATTAGAATGTGAACAAACAGAATAACTTACACGTGACATTTTAAAATTGTTATTACTTAGCAAAATTAAAAACCACATACTCTGTATGATAATAATATTATTCCCAGGTGAGCAGTTAAAAAGAATTATTGAACACATGTATCAATATCTATAGTGGAATGCTCAAAATAGTAAAAAGATGGAAATTATTCAAATGCCTATCAGCAGTCTCATAGATTATGAAATCATTGTTAATAGAATTTACATAATAGAGTAACCAATTTCATTCAAAATTATCTATATGCAATATCAAGAAATATTTTTTCAATATCCTTTTGAGTTAATAAAAATCCAGAAGGAAACAAAATAGGAAACATACAGAACATCTTTTTTATAAAATTTCAATGCAATTAAACTAAACTACATATTATTTGGACACATATGTATGCATACCAAATATATAAATACATATGTGTGATACATATTGATGTAAGTGTATATATATATATATTTATACATATATAAAAGGAATAAAAATTCAATGTTAAGGATATTAATTATTGAAGAAGAATATTAATTATTGATTATTTATCTTAATAAATAATCAAGAACTCAGCCTCTTAGTAAATAAAAAATTGTCACATGGTCTGAAAATTGAAATATGTATAAACAGAGATTCTTCATATGTGACTCCTCTGAACACATCAGTGTATTTATTTTACAAATATTCAATATTTCAACTTTCTAGTAAAGTGCTGTACTCTTTCACAGAACATAAATAACACCTGCTAGAATAAATCTCTTACATGTGTGGCACCATTATCCCTTCTGTGGCCTCTATGAAGTTTTCTAGCCACAGTAAGGAGCTTTCCCCTCCCTTGCTGAGGCAGCAGGTCTCATTTATTCCCTGTGGTACCAAGAAGACCCACCTCTCCTGACCTTGCAACAGACTGCAAAAGTACACTTGATTCAGATACAGAAGAAAATCTTCACTGTGATGCATCTAGGGAGTGAGGTGTGGTGGTCCCTGGTCTCTGGCTAATAATGTATCTGCTTTCCACAACTTTTGCAACACAGTTTATAAAGGTTTGCATATGTGGGTAGAACTGTGTATTTGTATTCCTGTGCTTTCCATATGAAAATGGACACACACATATTAAGATTTTGGTTCTCCTTATTCCTATTAGATAAAAAAGCAGAATGGTATAGGAAAACATGTGCAAGCTGATAGAATTTTTTCAACAAATTAGTTTATAAGTCAGGCACAGATACAAGGTGATCATTTTCTTTAATAGGTTAAACAAGGAAAGATTGAGAAAACATTTTAAATAATAAGTACAAGCAAACTAAAGACAGATTTTCTAAATTCAATAAAGAGCATTAATCTAAATTTTGCACCTGAGTTTCATAATAAATAATCATTTCACAGATATTTTCTGAGTTCTGATTTTAAATTTGGTACTGGTTAGGATTGGAAATATAAAATGAATATATTCAATGTTCGGTAGCTGGTGAAAATATAGTCAAGGGAGAATAAGTTTAGAAAAATGAGAAAATGGTATGTGATTTTAATTATTGAGTTCTGTACAGTAAGGGCTTCGTCAGCATTCATATTTAAAGATAAGAAATTTCTTAGAGATTGTTTAGCTCCAGAAAGTTAGCCAATCTCTTGAAAACTGATTTTCAAGATAAATTTTTGTCTTAACATTGTTTATTAACCTGATCATCTTAAATGTTCAAGTAAAAAATTATTGAATAGTCAGTCAGTTCCTGTCATTCATTTTCTTCTGCAAAATGCTGATCAAAATTGAAATATACTTTTCTTTAAGAAAAATTATTTTTAATTGAAAGTATAAAGTAAAATAACAAAAGATGGTGTGAATTATAAACTCTGCTAAGAATAAGTAAATAAAATGCAAACTCATATAAAATCAAATTTTATCAATGAAAATGTGAAATAGCAACAATTTCATTATCCTTACAGAAGGTAGTATATACTATTGTTTTAGTTTACCTATAGCAAGTAGAGAAAATGTAGATAAATCATGTTTAAGGCCATTGTGTTTTGTCTGGAATATTGTAGTATTGCTTTTTCATTTGCTTTGTAAATACTTCATATGTAATCTGCCTGCCATTTTGTCTTTGTCTCAAGACCTACTTCCAGGGACCTCTAAATTATTGAGACTGTGCTTTAAAAGAAATGGATGTTCCCAGAGCAAGAACACCCTGCCCAGGGCCTGGGTGATGATTAGACACAGAAGTGACCTCAGGAAGGCACAATTTCAACATCACCTGGTGTTCATGGGTGCATTCTTAATTGTACTAAAACCATATAAACAGCTTTCTGCAGGGGGAAAAACAAGCTGATGGACTTATAGGCATTAAAAAAAAAGACATTGTAACACTAGCATTTTCATAACTGTATGTGAGTTCAATAAGTTAAAGAAATAATTTTATATAATTACAAACAATTTTGTTTAGGCCCACAAAACTTCCTTATATGACTATTTTAAAATTCCCTGTCTCATTTGATAATTCTGTAATTAATTTTCTAATGGTAAGTTCAAAACCTTGTCTTTCTTCTCTCTTGAATCTAGTTGCTGCTCTTTTTTTTCTTCCATAAAGAAATGGCATTAGCTGCCATTCTGCTGTATTGCTTTGATGGCTGACTAGTCGTTTTCATTTATCTTACCCAGTTGTAAAATCATAATATCTTTCATGCTTTGGATAGTCTTTCTGCCTGGTCAGTGGCCTTGGAAGTGGACAGCTCACCAATTCTCTTTATTGTTGGGCTTTGGTAATTTCATAGATGTTTTTTCCTGAAGTTGAAATGAACTCTGACCAAGTGAAGGCAATTTCTTGCCTACATGATTTGAAACACATTCCAGTCTTTCAATTTCTATCTTTGTCTCTGCTTCCAGTTGGCTGCAGTTAAATGTAGATGCTTTCCAAATTATAGCTATAAGCTGTTAAGCAGCTTCAAATATCATGAAAATAAAATAATATCACTAGAGTCTTATGCACAGATGGTCGACGCAGTGTCCAAGGAAATGCTTGTGGTGGATCTAAATCAGTGGAGTTATCAGGATGTAAACAGAGAGCTGACGATAGTGCTAAGTTATTTAGCATATCTGAGCAGATCGTAGACTAAGGAACGAAAATGATGGAGAATAAATAAGAGGTCATCCACACAGCAAGTGCCTTCAGCTCTCCACTGTCTTGTATCAACTCATGCCAAATTAGAGTCTTGATATTGAGATGGACAAATTCATAATTTTATGAATGGCAAGATACCAATGCAGCTAGCTTATTTGTTTTGTGCCTCAATAGAACCACTCTGACAGTTTCAGGACATTAGAGCTATAAATCCTGTCCCAGGGATAAAAGAATCTCCTCACCCCCCAGCTACCTTAAAGATAATCGGCATTATGTTGAATCATTTATAAAGGGCACATAGACATACATCAGAGACAGTTTTAGACATATATATATATATATATATATATATATATATATATATGATTTTTCTTAATTATTTTAAAGCAAATTTATTAAGCAAAAAGAAGATTTTTGTATGTACTGTGCTTTTGTTATTATTGTTTTCCCTACGTAGGTGACGACCTATGACATATTGAACTTTCATTCCTAGTCCATTATGCTCTATCACTTTCTGCTTTTTCATTAAAATAGATAGAAAGCCATAGGAATGAGCATTCTGCCATATTATTGTGACACCTGGCAAAGTTTATGATTGAGGTTAATGTATCTCCTGAAGAAATTTTACAGGCATAATTCTAAGGTGAGCACAACATGACCAAAAAATAATTCTTACAAGTTATTAAGAACAAAATTTGGCAGGAAAAGGACTTGTGGCACTGCATGTACGATCATTCATCCCCTCTAGTGATTTTCCAAGTGATAGCGGTAGTTCTGGAAGATTCGTCATCCATTATATGCCATATCCTTTTGCCCTGAAGTCAACTAACATTCTGAGCATTGATAGAGTATAAGCTATGGTTTCATTTTGAAATAGCATGGTATCTCCATGGTACTCTTTATGTTAGTTGAAATGTTGTTGGTTAATCCAGTTACAAAGAAATATTAGTCACAAGTACAACATTTAAAAATCTTCGTGGATATGCAGTATGGCCTACGGACACTTAAACAGGACAGTGACTACTTTGCAAATTTGTTACTGAACCTCTCTTACCATCAATCTATTCTGTAGAAAGAAATTCATAATCCCTTTCTTCGTCAATTACTATGAGGCATGTAAATTTCTGGCAGAGGACTTTGCTCACCCTATGCCAGAGGCTGGGCAGAACAACTGCTCTCTGGGTCACTCCAAGAGAATTTGCTCAAAGACACTCCTCCAGAATTGATCCACTGTCAGTAACAGAAACACCTCACGTGTCATCACCTCCTGGTTATCAGATACTTTTCTTGGTCTTGGCTTTTGAATGTTCCATATCAGATATACAGAAATTGACATCCTGCCCTAGAAGTTCTTACATTCTTCTGGACACAGGATTCTGAGGTAGAGCTAGGGAACACAGAGCCCTTGACCAAGGGAAGTTCACTGTGGTGTAGGAGACAGATGATTGGCCAGGGAAAAGGTAGGGTAGATGTGGAGAGAGGAATGCTATGCTCTGATTGGAAGACTGAATCCCAGTCACAGAAGATAGACAGAATGACCAGGAGGCAGGACAGGGCATATGGAGAAGAAAGTTGATCTCCATTTATTTTCTAGCTGGGATGGAGACAAAACAAAATCTGCAGAACAGACAGGGAATAAATAACCCCAGTCTAAGAAGAGCTCCCAACCACTTGGGCTCTTGTCTCTGCTCCAAATCTCTGCTTGGTGTGAGATAAACCTTCCAAGACTCTTCATCTCTTTAAATTCTTTCTTCTAAATCCTGTCCCTTGATATTTTATACCACACTTGATATAAATAAATGGCTACAGTTTATAAAAAGCATATGTGTGAAACAGAATTGACACAAAATAATGGAGAATACAGTTGTGTTCCTCCCAATCAATGTAGTCTTTTCCTCCATTTATCCCACTCCTAATTACACTATGAAAATATTTTTTTCTTTTGCTTTTCTTCAGACATTAGCAGGTCTTCACACCTCTTTCAATTTACCTTTTAGCCTCTAGTTTAAATACATTTACATACTTTCTCTAAGTTTGGAATTTGGAGTTTGAAAAGTGATCAGTAATGTAGTCTCCAGTGACAAACGGTAGGTGGCATTTCAATAGGCAATGGCTTCGTGGAGTCGTTGCCCTTCTTTCTATTTCTCCATTCTCCCTCCATGTGAGATGATCTCTGGATGACCTTCTCCTTCATCCTGACTAACAAAAAAACAGACAGTGGCAGCTTGCTTTTGTTTTGTTTTGTTTATTTTACTTCTTCATAGCTGCCAATATTCATACTTTGAAGGCAGATTAATGATTTTCATTTGAGCATGCCAATGTTGGATTTACAAGTCAACTACAATAATCTCTGAGAGGCAGTCTGTGTCTGGTAAGATTGTGGTCTGCATTACATGGATTTCCAAAGATACTCTTCTGATTTTCCTCTTAGCTCTGCATCCTGCCTCTCAGCCAGCTTGGAGAGTCAGCTATCAATCAGATTCTTTCTCCTGTATTTTTTTTCTTAAACTTTGGCATCGCTCAGCACTCTATCTTAGAAACACTGATGTCCTTCTATGCAATTTGTTGATGATTTCATCAACCCCGTAGACCTTCATTATCATACATGTGGTGATGATTCCTCCAGATCTCTTTTCTTGTTGTTGCTCACTTATCTTCTCAGGTTTGACCAGGTATCTTCATCCCTCTAAATCTGTCACATGAGAGCCCAAACCAGCCCACATTGTCTCTTTTATATATCCTGAGACATTGCTACATACCATCAGAGCTAATATGTCTATCCATGTTTCATGCCAGGGTGCCCAGTTTGCAGCCCAACATTGCTAAGTAATATAAGGGTATAAGTACAAGTTCAGAGATATAATGAAGAGGGCATCACATACAAGTGGATTGCCTGTCCTGGCTGGGATGAAGCCAGATGGCATGATATTTCATCGCGCTAATCAGAATCTTGAGCTACTTCACACTTCCGAATTATTTAGTTCTGGAATTATCCCTTTCATATATGTAGACCAGAAACAGAAACCACAAAAGTTAACCCTTGAATAAGGTTGGACTACTGAAGTCATTCCTGTCTTATCTGTCAGTTTTAGGAAACTGCAGACTCTTGTTGGTTTTCAAATAATAAGTCACCATACTGTAAGAATGTCATGTGCCTAGACTGCAAGGGTGCCCTGCCAACCACAGAAGGAAAAGGAGCTTACTTCAGTTGCCCAGTTTTCTCACAACCTCAGTGAGTACTAGGATAACATTGGGTACCAGATCCACCTCCAGGAAGTGAGTGCCGAAACAGAGTTTGTAAGTTTCAAACTGTACACCTTTCGGTTCTGAAAGCCAGACCAGACATGCACCTGGATTTCTAACCCAGAGCAACAGGTAAAAGAGATAAGCTCTGCCCCACTGACTTTTTTATTTTTATTTTATAAAACAATAGAAAACTAATAGATGTTCCCTACATTTATCCATAAAGAAAAAATTATTAGCAATATTGGTATTTTATTTTATAATAAAACTTAGGAAAGCAATCATTTTATGTTATTGATTTTAAAAAATTCCATGTTTTGAAATTTAGCCACACATTTGGGAAATATAGATATCATCTTAGTAAAAAATCTTAGATAAAAAATAATTTTTCTATTTTTTTAAATAGGTAGCTCCATGATGACCATTCACATAGAGAATATCTTAAATATCTAGAAGAAAATAGTAAGACTAAATGTAACCCTTTATATCAAGGGTTTATGTTTCCAGTTAGAAGCATTTATTTATAAAATAACCAGAAATTAACAAGAGTCCAAATGTAACTAATTTAATAGTCATGCTTCCCAGGTGCCAAATAGAAGACCCATCATATTAATAGCATAAACCAAATGCAAATGTAGAAAGATAGTTTTCTAAAAATAAACAGTAGCTGGAGAAATAGGAACTAACTAGACTGTTTAAATAATGACTAAACTTGAGCCGGGCGTGGTGGCGCACGGTTGTAATCCCAGCATTCGGGAGGCTGAGACCGGAGGATCCGGGTTCGCGGCCAGCCTCAGCTAGTCAGTGAGGCACTCCTCAACTTAGTGAGAATAAAAATTTTTATAAAGAATAAAAAATAGGGCTGGGGCTGTAGCTCGGAGGTAGAATGCCCCTGAGTTCAATCCCCAGTACCGCAAAAAAAAAAAAAACAAAAACAAACAAACAAAAAAAACAAAAACAAAATAAAGAATTAAAAAAATAGGGCTGGGGGTATAGCTCGGAGGTAGAATGCCCCTGAGTTCAATCCCCAGTACCGCAAATAAATAAATAAATAAATAAATAATGACTGAACTTGTACATTTGAGTGTGATTATAGTGTTGGATATATGCTTTAACAGCATTGTAATCTTTAATCTTTTTACCTGTAAACTTTGTAAAAATCAAATTATTATAAATCTTTTCTTAAAACTGGATTAAAACTAATGCAATGTAAGATTGAGAAATTGTCTGGGTAAATATCACATAATTGCCTAGATGGTTTCTATTCAATTATTAGTCCTTTTAGCATTGTTACTTAGTTCCTGTTAATACAATCTGGACAATAGAATTGGGGCATGCTGTTTCTCCTCTTCTTCCTCCTCTTCCTTCTTCTCCTTCTCCTCCTCCTGGTGGGCAAGTATCTGTTCAAAAATCAAACATTGCTGACTGTGTCTTTGTGAACATCACCCAGCTGGTGGTGTTCATTCTAGTTGGGCCTCCTGTGGGACAAGCATGGTGTCTCTGCTCTGTTATTTGATAAGAATGCTGAACAGAACAAGTCCAAGGCTGTCACCATAGATTGTTTCCTGTAGAATTTTATCCATTGCACGGACAGGTGTTCTCTTCCATTGCTCTTTGACTACGATTACTCAGCCCAGTTTATTACGATCATCCCAAGTACAAACACAAATAAATCCTGAAAGGTCTTGAAAGTGATATTTTTTATAACTCAAATCAACTACACAATGCAGCAATTCCCGGGTTAAGTTGTGGAGTTACGCAAATGTCTCTGGTAGTTTTAGCTTCAGTGTTCTTTTCTACGACTTAAGTGCAAGCTCCATAGGAGGCCAGCTTCACCAGGGACACATGTGCATATTACTCCACACTTTTTAATGCTAAAGGGTACTTTACATTCCCAGTGGCCTGTCCTTTCCAAGTTTTTGATTTTTTTAAATTAAAGTAGTTCTGTGTTTATAGCTATGTATATTTTTTTCCTTCTTTCTCCTGGCCCCTCAACACTAAAAAACAACAAAGAACATTTGTCATATCATTTGCCTTTTTACAAAGATTGCATGCTCTCTGTTCAGTTTCATTTTGGTGTAATATTAATTAAAAGTAATAAAGCATATTTCTTTATTTTGAAATCAATTCCAAAATGTTGTTTTTATCTGATGTTATCTTTTAATTTTTCCTGCAAATAATTTGGTGAGCTTGTCCTTATACACAGCCCCAGAGTTTCACACACTTAACTGGTGCAATGAAGCTGCTAGGACAAAGGCGTTATTTATTATGGTGAGTTACTCAATTGCACCCCACCTGTCTGGATCATAGGTTTGCAATAAAGCAATAAAAATGATCTGAATGGGTCACAGGTCTAATGGGTTAAGCACATAAACAAAGACTGCCCAGAGAGAGTGTTAATCCATGCTCATTAATTTTTGAATTCACATTCTGCAGGTTCATCCAAGAATTTATGAAGCACGTCAGAGTTTGGCTTCAAAAGCAATAGAGACATAGTGAAGCATATGGCCCAGGGGCAAGAAAGAGTCCTTGGCAGAACTCCTACAGAGAGCCAGGTGAAGTGAAACCCATCAGGACTCCCACCATAGCCACAAGAGTCACCACGCGCAGGAGAGGAATGCTCTCGTGTCTCTGAAACGTGAAAGGCAAAGGAACCTCGGTTCCTCCCACAGAGAACAGCACTGCCTCATCAAGTGGGCTTGGATTCCCAAGGTCCATCTTTATGCATCAGCATTTAAACCAGTGAAATGCATTGACCTTATTATTCAAGCTTCCATGTGCATTGATATATACTTGTGTATATGTGTATATATTATACAGATATTTATACATGATCCTTGTCTGATGCACTATGAAAATTGCAAAAAAAAAAAAAAACCTCGCTTTTATTTTCAACTGTAGAAGTATATTTCATTTCTTTAATTTTATAATTTAATAATGGCATAAGCACTCTTTTGACAGTAACATATAATTTTAATAATATTTTCTTTCTAATGGCAATGAGGTGCTTAAGTATGATTGATTTTTAAGATCCTTGTTTAATACCCAATGATATATACTAGTTTAGTTATTTGAATTTGGTACTTTTACCCAGTGACTGTCCTACTTGGGATGACAATGTGGAAGGATCACAGGATACCAACGGATGATTAAGTCATGTTGCTCATTTTTCTGTAACATAAACTGTTACAAAATATAGAAGCAAACTTCTATGTTTAGTGATGTCAACCTTTCTTGCAAATGGTTACTTTTAAAAAGAAAAGTAAGTTTACACAAAAAATACTTATTTAGTATACTTTAAATAGATTAGGAAAAATAAAAGTTTCCTTTACTATTTAGATGTTCAGATACACCTGTTCTCAGAGGTTAGAAAGTTGCATGACTCTAGCCCTCTCACGTCCTATCTCCGGCTTCAGTGGCAGAAGTTTCAGTTTAGAATACTTCACCCTATGTCCACGGTTCTCTGTACTACAGCCACACTCAAGGGTTTCATTGTTTGAATATCCATGCTGCCTCTTCCTAATGACCTCCACAAATCCCATTTGATACTCCTTATTTGTGCTTTTGGATTTGTCATTTGGCCTTAATATCACCAGGGGAGCCTTCTTTGGGCACCGGGCTGGGGAAACCCTTGTAAGCTCCTTCAGGAGGACATCTCTGCTCTTGGACCATAAGCACATCACATTGACTACAGAAAGCACTCTATGTCCTATTCACACTGAGTCCCCATGCTGGTCCAATGGTTTTTGCCTTGACTTTGGGTAATAAGCAGAGGAACAGATGAATCATGGGACAATCCGAGTCAAAGGAAATATTTTCAAATATTAAGATGATTTACATTAGAAAAAATATACCAAAACATCCACAAGGTGAAGTAGAAAAGAATTCTGCCACTGATAAAAAAGAAATTGTAAGCTCCAGTAGAGAGTGACATGGAAGTAACAATCTATATTCTTGATTACATTTCTTTCATTGAGGAAGGAAGGAAGAGGAGGGTTTCCCTCAGACCTGGCACCTGGGAGGACTGATGCTTCTCAGTGATAAAAAAAAAAATATGCTGTGCATTGATTCTTAAATACGTGACCAAGCTGACAAATTGAGAAAATCTTTCAGAAAGCAAAAGCATTACTGAGAAGTTTGTTGCAAAGCCATTGTTTTTTGCAGAAATCTCCTTCTGAGACCAGGATCCTAGGGTTTACCATTTCAGTGAATTGGAGGGGGAAGGGAAGTGGGTGAGGTCCAGAGAAAGGAGGGGTCTACCAGAGATCCCCCTTATGACCAGGAACTGGATACAGTCTGCAAATGAAAGCCCCACTGAGTAAAAGACAGGCCTACCTATGATCTCTTCTTCCCTGAATACAATACCCTAGAGCATAAAATAAGATATTCCATGTTAGATTGTTCCAGATTAATGTGACCAAGAAACAGATAAAATACACTATTCCTGTGGATCACAAGGTGATACTCCAAACTCTATGCAGCACCTTTCTTTCTATTAAGCCGATAAAATACTACTACATACTCCTTGTAACCTTACATGCCATGCCTGCCCTTTCAGAAGCACAATTAGCAAGCATAGAAGCTTTAATTAAGTTGACCTGAAGCACATGACCCAGTATTAGGACAGTTCATCATTTACCCCTAACTTTTTAATGGGCCAATATCACCATCCCTGTCTTTTAGAGCAGAGTCAGGTGACTTTACAGAACCCGTGCTCTACAGGCACCTGGAACTCTGGTGTGAAGTCAAAAGCGAACCCACCATATTTCATGTCCTGACAGCTGGGCAGATCAATGGCACAGCAAAAAATTTAATGGCCAAAACCAAAGACTTTGGATTATAACATATAGGTCAATTTTTAGGTATCTTGCTTTTCAGACGCCTGATCTGGGGCAAGTTATCCAATTCCTGTGCCTTAATTATCCACTTTTTGATCTGGTTGGACCTGTTCCCCTGCCTTTATTTCCACCTTTTTATCTCCTTCTTCTCCTTTTGGGATTGGAATACCTTTCCCAAACCTGTTCCAACTTTATATTTTGGAAACATATAACATGTTCAACTTCACAGGCTTACAGCTGGAAGGGAATTTGTTTGTGCACGAAATACACTTGGAGTCTCTGATTTAGATAATATTTGAATGAGGCTCTAGACTTTAGACTTGAGTTAGTTCTAGAACAAGTTAAAACTTTTTGGTTACTGAATAGAATGCATTTTATAGTCGAGGAGGACATGAATTTGGGAGCAGAGTGGAATATTGGTCTGAATCTTGGTGTCCCACCCAAAGTCATTTTGGGAATGCGATCCCCAATGCTACAGTATTAAAAGGAGAAGACTTTAAGATATGAACAGGTTGTAAGAGCTCCATCATCACAGGGGAGGCAGCCTCCCTTATAAAAAAGAGATTTGGAAGACTGTCCATTCCTCCTGCCTAGTGAAGATGCAGCAAGAAACTACTGCCTTCAAAGCAGATAATAAGTGGAACAGAATTACTGGCTTCTTGGTCTTGGACTGCCCAGACTCCAGAACTGTTAGGAGCAAAGACATTTCATTCATTAACTGTACATTTTGACATTTTTCTGCTAGCAGCCTAAGTGGATCCAGCTCCACAGAACTCTTCACTGGTCATCCTCAGAATGAACAAGATCAGAGGCAACATGGAAAAGACAGAAGTTTACTGAGTTGCATACATCTTATGGTATTGATCCTAACACTATTTCAAATGTAGCTACTATTTTTCAGGTGGCTTCTAAAATACATTGTTTAGAGTCTTTTACAGATGTTAATGGACTTGAAAAATCTCATTCAGAAGAAAAAAACTAATTTTTTATAAGATTCCTCAGGCTGCTATAATCAACTGTTACAAACTGCGTGGTTTAAAATAGAAACATACTGTCTCAGGATTCTGAAGATTAGAAGTAAAAAGCCAAGGTGTTATCTAGCCTATGATGTACTGAATACTGCAGGAGGATGCCAATGTATGCCTGATCCTTACCTTTGATGCCACACCCTTAGGTCCTTGGCCTGTGCTGTGAAGGCCAATCTCTGCTTTCATGGTGATGCAGTCTTTTCCTTAGACCATGTTTTCCTATGGCCTTTGTGTGACCTCATCTTAACTGAACTGATTGCATCTTCCTCCAGTGCATTTGTAAATAGATCATGTTCTGAGCTAGAAGGGTGAAAACTTCAGCATATCATTTTTGGAGGAACACAATTCAACCCTTAATTTTTCTTTAGCAGGACAGGAAGGAAAGTTCCTAGGTTCAACAAGAACAAAAACCCTTTGACTCTACATATTGGAATTTACAATACTGTATGAAGCATATTAATACCAGATAATTTGTGTGTGTGTTCTAATAAAAAAATGTCCATAGGGCTAACCAAAATGAGCACAACCATCTGCTTCCATCTTTAATAATTTAAAATTAAACTACAGGTTGTATCTGCCTTAAGGGACTGGCCAGTTGGAAAAGGCAAGCAATGTGTTGCAGAATACCCTGATTCATTCATCTCTACATCTTTCATGACTGTAACATGCTCCTGGAATCCAGCAATGCTTCCCATCCTCAGGTGGTAGAGCAGAGAACTTCCACAGTTTTCCACTTGGCGTGTCCATTTTTTAAGTGCCTCTGCTCATAAAATAGTATAATTATATTGGATATCTACCCCACAAGGAGAGGGTTGTGCTGGCTTTTGACCTTTTCTTATTAGCTATTAAAATAACATCTTCTTTAGAAAATGGGCTGTCAATTTGAGTGAACAAAATCAGAAGTAATTTGTTTTCATTACAATGCAAAGTTGGAGCACAGCTGTGAACCAGATAGGAGAGAGAAGGTGCTTGGAAATTTTCCATGCTAACTTTCTGAGGCCTTCTTTTTGTCATTTCACTTGGTGAGAGTTATTCCTGTTGCAGTTATGTTGGGGTTCAGTTTCCATGCTTCTACTTCATAGACATAAAATTTGATAAGTTTTCCAACCACTTAAGTCTAATTATGCTGTATTCCTTCTTTTTCTTTCAGTCTTGTCTCTGTACATTCATGTCTTTTACAATCGTGTTTAATTGTACACTGAAGCCAGAAGAGGAATTTCTTACTGTAATTCAGTATTGCCTTCAGTTATTTGTTAATTAGCTTGGTATCCTTTCTTGTGAAATTTCTCATTCAACAAAGCATGCATTTTGGGACAGTGTGATGTTATTCTCCAAAAGAGAGAGATAAAAAATTTTGACCAAAGACTTAGAAAAGAAACAGCATGTTATTCCTGACAGCTCTGTCTTAGCAGTGAATAGTTACAATTCACCATACTAAATGATGATTTAAGAGACATCCCAGTTTTTGAATATAACATCCTCTACCAGAATTTATTCTCATGAAAAAATATTCCATTTTAGTTTCAAAGATGGAAAATATTGCATAGTTGATTTGTATTTTGCATGCTCAGCTCCCTTTTCTACAGTTAAATATAACCAGAACAGCAGAGTAGAGATAATTAGTAATTCCTTCACTTCCCCATTTTGAGTCTCTTTTCAAGAACATTCTGAGCAGAGCTATCATTGTTCTAGTCAATGCTGTCTCTTTGGAATCAGTTCTATTTTTCAGGTGTAGTGTGTGTGTTGTGACCCCTGTCCCTAAACCCTGATTTGTGAAATACTGAACTTTATAACATATCACTTAAAAAAAGATTCCATGTTGGAGTCACTGGGGTGACTCCCTACTCCAATAGGACAGGGGTCTTTACAAAAGGGGAAGTTTGAAGATAAGGACAGATATAGGAAGAAACTTGTATGCTGAGAAGATAGTAATCAAGATGAGCACAGATTGGCAAAGAATCAGTACATACTAAGTAACAGGCAGGGTCAGAATGCTCAGCTCTCTGGGAGGGAGTAGCCATCCCCAAACCTGGCCTTAGACCTCCAGCCTCCAAGATAGTGGATCATTTCTATTGTTCATGCAACTCACCCAAAAAGAATGTCTTCAGCTTTTCCACCAGCACTCTTCTCCATCTCTATATTGTGCCTACTATAAATAGAATGCCTTGCTTTAGTCTCTGGCTTCTTTCAACTTTTTCAAGGTTCATCAGTGTTGTAGGATGTCAGTACTTAATTATCTTTTATGGATGAGTAGCATTCTAGTATATGAATAGTTTACATTTTTTTGTTTACCTGTTTATCCGTTGAACATTTGAGTTGTTTCTGTCTTGTAGCTTTTAAGAATAATGCTACCATAAATATTCATGTGGAAGTTTTTGTGCACATACATGTTTTCATTTCTTTTGGATATATGCCTAGAAGGGGAATTGCTGGCTCATATGTCAAATCAATGTTTATCCAGGAGAGGAGTTGCCAGGCTGCTTTTCGAAGTTGTAGCAACATTTTGTATCCTGACCAGTGGCATATGAAAGCTCTTATTATTGAATCCTGCCCATCACCTCTTGCTGTCTGGCATTCTGACCCCAGAGCAAAGGTCCTGGTAGATCTGAAATACTAAGTGTGGATTTGATTTACATTTCCTAATAACTAGTGATTTTGAGCACATTTTCATGAACTCAGTATTCACTTATATGCTTTACTGGGAGAAATACCTATCCATATCCATTGTTTATTTTTTATTATTGAGTTGTACTAGTTCTTTCAAAATTGTAGGTATAAATTCCTTATCTCAATTAGTGTGGATAATGCTGCTCTGAACATTGATGATATCTCTTTAAGATATTGATTTTATTTCCATTGGCTGTATAACCAGAAGTGAAAATGTTGCATGGAATAGTTCTATTTTTCAGTTTTTTGAGGAAATTTTATAGTATTATTCATAATGGCTGTATCAATGTGCATTGCCCCAAAACACTGTAGAATAGTTCCCTTTGTTCACACCCTTAATAATACAAACTACCTCATATTTTTGATACTAACATAATAGGTGAATAATAATGATTTATTATTCATTGTGACTTTGATTTGCATTTTTCTTGATAATTAAGCCCCATTTGAATACCTCTTAACCATTTTCATACCTCTTAACTATTTGCATATATTTTTGGAGAAAATGCCTATTCAGATATTGTTCCTGATTTTGAAATTGGACTATTTATTTTTTGCTATTGTGTTGCATGAGTTACTTATATACTTTGGATAATACTATTTAATAGGTAGATGGTGTCATGTTTAACAGTCCAGCTGTGTCAGAGAAGTGGCATAGGTTGTGGACAGGCCAAAGAAAGTTCCTGAAGATGCATGAGAGATGTGTGCCTTATTGGGAACAGCTTACACATTTGACAAAGGATGGTAAAACTGGACTAGCTTTTGGCAGGCCAACTTTCCTCTTTTGCATAAGATTGGAGTTGTAATAGCATTTGAATAGTTTTTATAACTTTGTTAGGCACCATCAATTTACAATCCATAAAAGTCAGAAACAGATTGATTCTTAGAAACCAAGTCTGCCTGTAGTTTCTAGGTTTCCTAGGTACCATGCAAATAGTAAGTAACTGAAAAGAATCTGTTACATTGAAGGAAACTTTTGTGCCAATATCATACTGTTTTTATTACTATGGCTTTATAGTATAGTTGAAGTCAGGTATTGTGATGCCTCCTGTGTGGTTCTTGTTGGTGAGAAAAACTACTTCAGCTATTCTTGGCTTTTTGTTGTTCTGAATGAATTTAATGACTGATTTTTCTATATCTGTAAGGATTTTATTTTTCGGGGTGCTATTGTGAGTGGAATTGCTTTCTGGATTTCTTTTTCTGTTGATTTATGGTTGGCATATAGAAAGGCTTCTGATTTTTTAAGATTGATTTTGTATCCCGGACACCTTACTGAATTAGTTGATCAGTTCAATAAGTTTTTTGGTTGAGTTTGTTGGGTCTTCTAAGTATAGTATCATGTCATCTGCAAAAAGGGATAGTTTTAGTTCTTCTTTTCCTATTTTTACCACTTTGATTTCCTTCTCTTGCCTTATTGCTCTGGCTAGAGTCTCGAGTACTATATTAAACAGGAGAGGTGATAGTGGACATCCTTGTCTTGTTCCTGTCTTTAGTGGGAACTCTTGCAGTTTTTCTCCATTTAATATGATGCTGGCTGTAGACCTATTGTATATTGCCTCTATGATTTTGAGGTATGTTCCTTCTATTCCAATTCTCTGTAGTGCTTTTAGCATGAATGGGTGTTGGGTCTTGTCAAATGCTTTTTCAGCATCAATTGAGATGATCATGTGATTTTTGTCTTTGAGTCTGTTTATGTGGTGAACTACATGTGTTGTTTTTCGAATGTTGAACCAGCCTTGCATCCCTGGGATGAACCTGACTTGGTCATGGTGTATAATTTTCTTGATGTGGTTTTGAATGCGCATTGCTAGTATCTTGTTTAGCAGTTTTGCATCTAAACTCATCAATGATATAGGCCTATAGTTTTCTTTTCTTGAGATGTCTTTATTTGGTTTTGGTATTAGTGTGATGTTGGCTTCATAGAATGTGTTTGGAAGGGTCCCGTTTCTTTCTATTTCATGGAATAGCTTGAGGAGTATTGGGATTAGCTCTTCTAAAAATGATTTATAAAATTCACTTGGAAAACCATCTGGTAAGGAATGACCGTGGTAATTTAATGGGTATCACATTGTATCTGCACATCACTTTTGGAAGAATGGCCATTTTGATGATATTTATTCTGCTTATCCAAGAGCATGAAATATCTTACCAACTTCTATAGTCTTCAATTTCTTTCTTCAACATTTTATAATTTAGAGATCTTTTACCTCCCTGACTAGATTTATTCCTAGTTATTTTATTTTGGGGGGCAATATTATGAGTGGAAATGTCTTCTTTATTTCTACAGGGGATTTATGGTTGGCATACAGGAAAACTTCTCATTTTTTAAGATTGATTTTGTATCCAGGCACATTGCTGAATTTGCTGATCAGTTCTATAAGCCTTTTGGTTGAGTTTGTTGAGACTTCTAAGTATAGCATCAGGTCATCTAAAAAATGGGATAATTTTAGTTCTTCCCTTCTTATTTATTTTCCTTTGATTTCCTTCTCTTGCCTTATTGTTCTGGTTAGAGTCTCAAGTACTATATTAAATAGAAATGGTGGTAATGGACACCCTTGTCTTGTTCCTGCTTTTAGTGGGAACTTTTGCAGTTTTCCTCATTTAATATGATGTTGGCTGTGGGCCTATTGTTTATTACCTTTATGATGTTGAGGTATGTTCCTTCTATTCTGATTCTCAGCACTGCTTTTAGCATGAATGTGTGTTGGATTTTGTCAAACACTTCTTTAGCATCTATTGAAATGATCATGAGATTTTTGTCTTTGGTTCTGTTTATGTGGTGAATTATATGGATTGTTTTTCATATGTTATACCAGCCTTGCATCTCTGGGATGAACCCAACTTGGTTGTGGTGTATAATTTTCTTGATGTGGTTTTGAATATGCAGTGCTAGTATTTTGTTTAGCAGTTTTGCATTTATCAATGATATAGGCCTATAGTTTTCTATTCTTGAGCTGTCTTTATTTGGTTTGGGTATTAATGTGATGTTGACTTCATAGAATATGTTTGGAAAAGTCCCATTTCTTTCTATTTTGTGAAATAGATTGAGGAGTATTAGATTAGCTCTTCTATAAAGGTTTTATAATATTCACTTGGAAAACCATCTGTTTCTGGGCTTTTGTTTGGTGGTAGACTCTTTATTGCTGCTTCAATATCTTTGATTGATATTGCTTGGTTTAAGTTTTTTCTGTCTTCTTGAACTAGTTTAGGAAGTTTTTATGTGTCAAGGAATTAAGGAATTCAACAATTTGTTCTTTTTTTTTTTTTTTTTTTTTTTTTTTGCGGTGCTGGGGATTGAACCTAGGGGCATTCTACCTCCGAGCTACAGTCTCAGCCCTAATTTTTATTCTTTATTTTGAAACAGGGTCACACTAAGTTGCAGAGGGTCTCACTAAGTAACTGAGGCTGGCTGCAAAACTGGATCCTCAGTTCTCAACCTCCCAAATGCTGGGATTACAATACAAGTGTGCGCCACCACACCCTGCTAATAATTTCTCCTTGATTTTCCATTTTGTTGGAGTTTAGTTTTTCAAAATAGTTTCTTCTAATCCTCTGGATTTACACATTCTCAGTGGTAATATCACCTTTTTTATCTCTTATTTTGGTAATTTGGATTGATTCTCTCTTTCTTTTGGTTTGGTTGACTAGTGGTTTATCTATCTTGTTTATTTTTTCAAGAAATCAGCATTTAATTTTGTTGTTTTTCTGTATTTTTATTCTCTACTTCATTAATTTCTGCTCTGATTTTAATAATTTCTTGTCTTCTACTGGATTTGAGGTTAGACTGCTCCTGTTTTACAAGGACTTTGAGATGTGTCATTAGGTTGTTCATTTGGTGATTTTCTGTTCTTTGTAGGTACTCAGTGCTATGAATTTTCCTCTTAGTACTGCCTTCAAGGTGTCCCAGAGGTTTTGATATGTTGTGTCTATAATTTTGTTTGTTTCTAGGAATTTCTTAATTTCTCTCCTTACTTATTCTATGACTCATTTCTCATTCAGTCTCTATGTGTATATGTGGCTACTCTGGGTTTTTGTATAATTAGTTTATAGTTTCATTCCATTGTGGTCTGAAAAGACTAAGGGGATTATGTCACCTTTTTTTTTTTTAATTTGTGCTCACTTTGTGGTTCAGGATGTGGTCTATTTAGAGAAGGTTCTGTGAGCAACTGCCAAAAGTGAATTCAGCTTTAGTTGGATGGAATATTCTGTGTCTAAAAGGTCCATTTGGTTTATGTTGTTCCTTAGGTCTGAGGCATCCTTACTGATCTTTTGTCTAAAAGATCAGTCTAGCAATGTTAGAGGAGTGCTGGAGTATCCTAGTATTATTTTATTGGGATCTATATGTGACTTTATATCGCAAGATGTTTGTTTTATGAAAGTAGCTGCACTTATGTTTGGGGCATAAATGTTGACTATGAGCTTGGGCTTGTAGTCTAGTTTGTCTGATATCATAGCTGACACTCTTGCTTGTCTTTAAGTTTCATCGGCATGTATTGCCTTGCTCCAGCCTTTAGTTGTGAGTATCTTTACTTGTAAGGTGTGTTTTTTGCAGGCAGTATATAGATGAATTTTGTGTTTTTAATCCATTTTTCTACCTTATGTCTTTTTATTGGGGAGTTGAAGCCATTTATATTCAGCATGATTACTGAGAGATGATTGTTAATTACTAACATTTTAAATTTTAACTTCTGTTTGAGGTAATGTTTATTCTTCATTGCATAGTTGCATGCTTGCTGAAAATCATTGTTTCTCTGATTCTGATGTTTATTTGTTAGTTCTTTGTAGTTAATCTCTTTGAGTATTTTTTTTAGTACTGATTTGAAAGACAAAAATTCTTTCAGCTTCTGCTTGTCATGAAAGGTTTTTATTTCTCTGTCAAATTTAAGACATAGTTTTGCCTGGTAGAAAAATCTTGCCTGCAAGTTGTTTTCTTTCAGAATTTGGACTATGTTGCTCCAGGACCTCCTAGTTTTCATGACTTGGTTTGGGAGGTCTGGGGTAATTTTAATCAGTTTACCTCTGAATGTTACTTGATCTTTTACTTTCACCACCTTTAAGATTCTCTCCTTGGCCTCTACATTAGTCAGTTTGATTATTATATGGGGATTCTGTTTCCTGTTTTGACCTCTTTTTCTTTTCTTTTCTTTTTTTTTTTTTTTTTTTTTTTTTTTTTTTTTTTTTTTTTTTTTTTTTTTTTTTTTTTTTTTTTTTTTTTTTTTTTTTTTTTTGTGTGTGTGTGTGTGTGTGGTACTGGAGATTGAACTCAGGGTCATTCTACCTCTGAGCTATACCCTCAGCCCTATTTTTTATTCTTTATTTTGAAACAGGGTCTCACTAAGTTGTGGAGTGCCTCACTACATAGTTGAGGCTGGCCACAAACCCAGATCCTCCTGTCTCAGTCTCCCAAATGCTGGGATTACAAGCGTGTGCCACCATACCCAGCTTTGATCTCTTTTTCTATGTTTGGAATTTTTTCTGCTATTACTTCTTTGAAAAAACAGTTGATTCCAACTTCTATTCCCTTTTTCTATGCCTATTATTCATAGGTTAGCTCTTTTAAAATTGGCCCATATCTCCTCAATGTCTGATTCATGCTGACAAATTGTTTTTTCTAAATTATACACTATGTATTCATTTTTGGAATGGTCATCTTCTAAGAGTGAGATTCTATTTTTCATGTGGTCTGGTCTACTGCTTATAGTTTGTTTTGATGTCTTCATTTCAATTATTGCATCCTTCACATCCTTCACTTCCTTCATAGCTTATTTTTGATTCCTGTCCAAGGTGTCAGATTCTTTGTTTATTTGTTCCTTCATTTCTTTGAGGCTCTCTCTGAATTACTTTTGGAAATCCTGTACCATTTCTACTATTAATTTCGTGTATCATTTCTATATCTTAATTGCCCTTCTGTTAATCTCTGCATTGTTGGTGGTTTCTGTTATTGTTGGTTTATGAGAGCTCATTGTTTCCTTGCTATTCTTCTTTCCCATGTTTTCTAGTTTCTTAAATTTATATCTTTGTTGCTTTGCTAGATTTTTCTCATTCTCTAAGTTTCTTATGTCTGCTTTCTCTCTCTGAATAATATCTTATTGTGGAGGTATATATTTACTATTAAGTATGTCTTAATGTTGAATAGCCTTTATCATAAAGTTATTCTCTGTTCTCTGTTGTGTTTTAATCAATTTTTTAGACCAGTATTGAAAACTGTGTCTATAACCCCTCTTTTGTTCTACCTGTAGGTTGTCAGTTGCAGTTACTCTGGGGCTCCTATTGTCCACTGCAATGGTGGTGGTGATTGGTTTCAAGTGTTAAGTTCTGGGGTCCTGTCTGTCATTCAGTTATAGGTAATTTTTTAATACATAGTAGGGAATAATCATAAATAGACCTTTTTATAAACCTATAATGTGGATTCACACTTTCTGAAGGATTATTCCCCTTCTGGGCATTTGTACTAATACCTTGAGTAGTGATTTTTTTAAATGCATTTTGAAAGTAAAGCATACATTCAATGTAATGAGAGGGCTGTCATGACAGACATTCATGGAAAAAGAAATGGCATTCTTCAAATATAACAGAAAGTTGGCTTCCACACTAAAAAACATATTTATTGGTACAAAGTAAAATTATTAAAATTATAGATATATTTTAATTTCTCACTCTAAAGTTTTCATATGAAAGCTTTTTTTTGGGTTTTTTTGGTACTAGGGTTTCAACCCAGGGACATTCTACCTCTGAGCTACACCCCCAGTCCTATTTTTTTATTCTTTATTTTTGAAACAGGATCTCACTAAGTTGCAGAGAGCCTCACTAAGTAGATGAGACTGGCCACGAACCCGGATCCTCCTGTCTCAGCTTCCCAAGTACCAGGATTACAAGCATGCACCACCACACCCAGCTCTGAAAGGAGTTTTTACTGGTGACTTTTTGAGGATCATTTATAAAGGAATGAGAATGCCCTCTTTTGTTCTACCTGTAGGTTGTCAGTTGCAGTTACTCTGGGGCTCCTCCTGTCCACTGCAATGGTGATGTTGATTGGTTTCCTTCAGCAGTTAGTTGAGGGAAGTACATCACTGGGACATGTTGTTTTGACATTGTTTTTAATTTATTTTTTCTTTACTATTTATCAAGTATTAATCCTTAGTTTACACTATCAGTAAATAAAAATTTTCCCAGAGAAAATGACGATATCAAAGAAGATTTCAAAAGAGGAGATACAAAAGTGATGGAAGTAGCTATCCTGCCTGTGTGTAACACTGAACAAATATGGTTGTTTAACAAACATGTATTTTTTATGTTTTCCAGTTACAAAGATTGCTACATATTCTTATTCTTTCACCAAGTCTCACTGCATCTTCATCATGGCTGATTCTTTGGCTGAAAACATCAAATTTTGAACTGTTCAAAGTGCTCATCAATTTGTTTTGCTTTTTCTCATGGCCAGTAATTCTGAGAAAAATACACTGTGAAGGTGTTGTATTGTGAAAATGTAGAAGCAGTTGTGAGACAACAGTTTTCAGAGTTATACAATGAATCAGATAAACATTTACAAGAATGCTGTATAATATTCAAGATAAACTTGTTTATTTTTAAGAAAATATTGGTATGAGTAATAGGATAAAAATTTCATCTACTCAACAGATTGTATAAAGTTAAATTTAATTATTTTGCCAATAGTGTGCTGAGTTGAATAGTTTAATTAAAAATTTCATTATATCTATCAGAAAAATAAGGGTTATTTTTAAAAGAAATAAATGAGAAGAAATTAAACATCTGAAGGGGAAAAATAAATTCTTATATGGCTAAAACAACGGTAAAGTAAAACAGAGAACAAATTAATAATTCCCATACCCACCCTCAGTTTATCAAAGTCTTCAAAATCAGCCTGGTGATTACTCAAATTATTATATTTATCATGGGCTGTCTAGGTCCACATTCTCACTCTATAATCCAAACAACTGACGACACAACTTTGAGAAAGAAAGGATGATTTGCTCACAGATTTTGGAGATTTGGAGGTTTAGCCCACATGAGGCCAGCATCTGCTGACCTCAAGATATGCAGTGGGAAGCAGAGAGAGAAAGACAGAGGGCAAAGCTCTGCTCTCGGATGGTGGAGGCCAGAAGTCTGAGAGCAAGCAGGAAGAGGAGAGGAACCACATAATCCCCAAGGCCATCACCACACCCCCAAGGATCCTGCTTTAGCAACCAAACCCATGCTTCAAAACTGTTACCTTGTTTTCCTGAAGGGTAGGAGGACATTTTAAATCCAGACCTCTACATGGGCCAACTTAGGTACTGCAGCTGACTGCTCATGATCATTCAAATTTCTCACTTTCTTAAAAGCCCAATGCAATGAATACATAAGCTCTGTAAAGGAATGGGAAGATTTTTGTGGTGTTGTTGTTTTATATTCTGCTGTATCTCCAGTGTCTATCAGAATAGATGCTGTTTATTTAACAAATTTTTAATATTTTCATATATGTTAGATCAGTTAGCAAATACACATAATTTTACATATGCATTACATAAAACACATGTATGCATATACATATTTGATGTTGCATAAGAATACGAGGTTTTTAATGTGTATTTTCCCATCGGGACATTTTTTGTACAGTTGTTACAGGAACATTTAACGATCACCAAAAAGCCATTTAGTATTCCATATTTCCTAGCCTGTCATCCAGAACTTTGAGCAGGTGTGTAGTATATTATTTTCAGTCTGCACCTGTTAAGACTGTCTCCCTCTTCTTTTCTGTCCTGTAATGCAGCCTCCTTGAAGGGCCCCTGTTCTTAATTATAGCACTGATAGGGCCTCTGAAAGCTTTATTTGCCTTAAACTTGAGATCCCAAGTTCCCATGTCACAATCATGGTCTCTGACTGTGATTCAGGCAGGTGGTTAGTAATACCATCTGCTGAAGTTTTCCTGTTCTGCCTTCATTTCTCTGACAGAAAGTGGGTTGTACTAGATGGTTGTGGTTACCTTAACAAATTACAATACGTTTGGTGGATTTAAACAATATAAATTTATTCTCTAAGAGGCTCAGAGTCGAATGTTTTCAGTTTCACTGACCTCAAGTGAAGGTGTGACCAGGGCTGGTCTGAACCACAATATCTCCAAGGAAAATCATGACCTAATAAGTCTTCCTTTCTTTAAGTTACATGGTCGAGTCTTTAGATTATAGCTGTGGAGAATACTGACCGAAATAGCGGCTCTCTTCCTTTACCTGCATATCAGAGATAGTGATGACAATTCTGATTCTGATGCCTCTGTAGGGCTTCGACTGACTGCACACTGATAAATGATTAAATTTACATTGATAACACAGTAAGGTATAAGTTTTTATTCCATCTTACATATGTTGTACAAATAACTTAAAATTAGCATGGGTTATTTACATAATTATATCTAGTTACAGATCTCATGTGTGAAAAATGGAATACAACCCACAAAGATTTGGGTGAGGGAAGGCACGTTATTCTTCATATAGTAGTCCCTTAGTAACCTCAGTGATTCATTCTAACATCCCTGTGGATAATAAAACTCAGCTCAAGTTCCTTACATAAAAAGACCTAGTATTTGCATATTACCTATCACATCCTGAACCCTTTAAATGATCTTTAGATTATTTATAACATCCAATGCCATGTAAATAAATGTGTGAGTGCTTGTTTTTTTATAATCATTTAGGGAAGAATGATGAAGAAGAACAAAATTTATACTTGTTCAACACAGACATGGTGCTTTTGATCTGTAGTTGGTTGAATCTATGGACATGGGACCCATGGATACAGAGGTCCGATTAAAAAGATATTGGCCTTAATTACTGGGAGGACACAGACTTGATTTTGCTTCAGTGTGTGATTTTTCTCAGATGTCAGAATTTCTTTTTCTGAACATCTTAAAGTATTTAACCTTTGTTTACATACCTAGAAAAAGAAGCAAACACCTCTTTTTGTATTCTTCTCAGCCATTAGAGTGTTGCCAAGAATTACATTGTTTAGGAACTAGCTTCTCTCATGGTTTCTGTGACATTTTTCCTTTTACTGTTACCCAAAATATAATGCAATTTTGATGTAAATATTTTAGGGATAGAATTTTAGGAAATCATTTCCATGGATAATAACTGAATGGAAATGGGTCATTCATCACACAGCACCAAGGAGAGCAGTTTCTTGTCTTAGGCAATGAGGATGGAAAGCCCCAAGCAGTCCTCCCTGAGGGCCCTGGGGTAGGATGATCTCCTAGAGACCAGAGCACTTAGCTAGCACTATTCCTCTCAAGGGGAACATGTTTACATTGCCTGTGAAAGCAAGACTGAAGTGAACCTAAGCCTCTTTCCCTGTGAAGAAACTCGGAGCCTAAATATATATTGAAGGAGACAGAAGATACCAGTACTTTGTCTATTCTACTATCAACAGGTTTCCACAGAACTCTTAGTGGGATGGCTCCTCTTAAGCAAATTGCTAAGAAACAACACTAAAGATGTACCATACTTACAGTGCAAAATTATAAAGTGAGATCCTATTAGCCAAAAAGGACAGAGTGTGTAGCTTGGATGTAGAATGCTCCTGGGTTCAATCCCTAGTAACACACACACACACACACACACACACACACACACACACACACACACACACACAGAGAGAGAGAGAGAGAGAGAGAGAGAGAGAGAGGAATTAATGATTTTTGTGAAATAAAATAATAGATATGTTGAAAATCTGAGAGCTTCAGTGTTGAGTTTCAGTGTTTACCAAGTAAATGTGATATTGATTTTATGAGAGTTTATCAGGATTCTCTCAGGGTTTCCAAGCATTTGACTTGCTCTTTGAATAATTTGTATTTTTTCACATATTTGATGTACATTTAAAGAGGGTTGCTAGTGTCTGGTGAACAGGTGACTTCCATGCTAAATCATGTTTCTGACTCACAGAGCCACTTGAATGCTCTACCCTCTATTACCCCGTCTCATTAAACGGCACCCAAATCCTCAGAATACACTAAGCAGTGGCTGACACCTCTCTCTCTCTCTCTCTCTCTCTCTCTCTCTCTCTCTCTCTCTCTCTCATCCTTTTCCTTCTTCCTTTTCATACCATTTATCTTTCCTTAAATCACTTTGATCTGTGAAATGCATCTGGCTTTTTACTTTCTATGTCTCCATTGCCAACTTCTTAGCATAGACCATCCTTAGGTTTGTCTCTGGGATGATGATCTTCCTGATTCTGTTCTATGTGCTCACTCCTCTCTATGAGAACAAGAGTGAATATTATTATTAATTATTTGTGGTACATGGGATCAAACCCAGGGACATTTTATCTGAGTCACACTCCCAGCCCTATTTTAATTTTATTTTGAAAAAGGTCTCGCTAAGTTGTGGAGGGACTCACTAAGTTGCTGAGGCTGACCTAAAACTTATGATCCTCCTGTCTCAGCTTCCAAAGTACTGAGATTAAAGGCATGTATCACCATGTCCAGCCAAGAGTGATCTTTAAAAGTAATTGTATCTTGTCACATCCATTTACGACATTTCCATGACTTTTTTTTTCCTGTGCTCTAGAATTAAATTTTGACACCTTAGGACAGCCTTGCAAGTCTAATGTTTTATACAGTTATCAGGCCACTTCAACATGAGTTAAAGAAAAACAGTGCAAGATGCTTCAAACGGAAGAGCTTCTATCAAGGAGCAGACAGACTGCAGATGGATGCATAAAAAGGCACAAACAGGCACCCTTTTTCCAGGCAACTAATATTTTGGGTTTCATTAAAACACCCAATGTGGTCTTTTCTACTGTCATGTGGTCATGAAAATAAAGAGACTGTCTCAACAAATTCAGTTGGTTGTCAAGCTAATGGCGACGAGTGTTTGTCATGTCAAGCTGTATTCCAGAGGGAAACAGCACAGCATGGTGGCTGGGTTGCCAGCTGGTGAGCTGGACAACCCATGAGTTGTGGCATATACTCATGCTACTGAAGTGGAAATGCGTTCTTATGTGTCAGTGCAAAAGAAGCCTAGAACCTGGACGGGGGATTAGAAGACTGGTCCAACACTTCCATTGGCTATAGCAGAATGAAGCAAGCTGTTTTGAAAATTGTTTTATTACATGTCTCATCCTTCATTTAAAATTAATTTCCATCATAAGTATTTCGATTGTTTATGGTGTATCTGCTGCTAACTCAATACTCAGGATGTAAGCATGATTAAAGGAACTCTAGGGAGAAATAAGTAAATGTCCACAGCAAAGAGTAGAACCCCAGGGATTAGTGTGACTTATTTGGAATCGGTTTGAAGTAAAATTTGGAAAATGGTATATAAGGAGAAATAAAACAGGGAAAATAAACAAAAAATGTAGAGAATGTCACAGAATACTTACAAACATTAATTAAGATTAATTAATTAAAGATTAACATTCTTGTAAGTAATATTAATGAGTTTATGGCAAAGCGCAATTCTTTACTAAGAATTGTATAATGACAAACAGTGGATTTTGACATTCTTAATTTTATTATTTTATAAAGATCCATTCTAGGACATGGTAAACAAAAATATTAGGAGTTTACATTTTACATGTGGATAAAATATAAGAATATTGTATTTGTGAAATACTTTATTAATGAAAATAGACATTGTAAAATATAAACTATGAAATAAACTGCAAACAATTTTCAAAATACCCATAATGCTAAATCCCCCAAGGCATTTAGCTTTCTTAGCATAAATCTGTCCATTATTGTTCATTTACAGTGAAATAATATAAATATGAATGAGCTAATGAATACATGAATGTGATTTATATTCTTTTGGATATATATACTTTCAAGTAGATTAACCCATGACCCCCAGTTCAATCGGAAAGCCATTGATGGAAATGACATGAATTTAGAGTATTTTAATGTTTTCTAGCACCTTAGGTTCTCTTCTATTTAATGAACTTGACTTTAACTCTGTATTTCTAAGTTTAGAATATTCTGGGATCTTTAACAAATCAGCAGTCCACATCACCTTTTAATTTGTCCTTGTTATATTTTCATTTGCCTGGGGTGTATGTATAGATTGCAAGTGCTATGGCAGGCACTGTGTCCTTTTACAGGGCTTTCAATTGCATTATGTGATGACAGCCATCTGCTCAGAATCTCACTTATCTTTTCCATTGAAACAACTTGAAATTAAAATTGACAGTAATGTTCTTCTGCAGGCACTTAACCAGAAAGCAAAGTGGTATACACTTACGCTGACCAAAAATGTAGTATCTTGATACTTGAGTATTTAATTAAAGTGTTATATAATATGCTTTGTAAAAAACAAAGTAATGGTTCAGACAAAACACAGACTGAATAAGGAAATGCTGTGGGCAGTTCAGGGAACCTTACCTACTTGCCAGAATATTAAATAGGAAACGTGGATATCTAGATTTCTTGAGTGGATATAGAACCCAGTTAAAGGAATTGCGATGGTGAAGACACAAATTAATTCATATAATTAATTTATTTTAATAGTTAGAGGGTTAAAATTAGTAATTGTTCCAACATCACTAAAAGTCATATGAGAAGAGCAGTGTTTTATTTGTACTTAGAATGACTGCTGTCTCTCAATTTCTAACCTGTGACTTTTTGTCCTCATATAATTGAAGAAATAAATTCAACCTTCCTGTATCTGTCTGGTACTTTGTAAAATAGAGGTTGTTTAGAAAATTAAATAAGGTAGTTATTAAACTTTCTTTAGCAGCAAATAACATATTACTTCACATTTTAAGAATACTGGCAGGGTTGGAATGCAAAGCCTAGCCTTGGTTATGTGTTTCTTTCTCCCTCCATGGGCTCAGAATCACCTTGAAGGACCCTTAGAACTGGGCAGACTCTGATAATGAAGCATTGAAATGTGCTGTAGACAATAGTTTGAAAAGGCAGATTGCCACAACACCTTAATAGCTGCATTTTGAGCAAGGCTTGGTCTGCTGGAGTCCTGCAAGGCAGATGATTCCAAAAGAAAGAATGCATGGCATATTCCACTTTGCATTATGTTATATTCTGGAAATTTGGGGTGCTTTGGGTTTTGCTTTCACATTAATTATAAAGGAAAATTTCTTAGAAACACAAGATGGCTGGATGGATTATGATTCCTCAATATTAGCTGAAAAAACAGTGCCTCAGGACAGCCTATAGGATACTCATTAACCTTTTACAAACATCAGGAAATGGGCTTTGCAAGCTTAGTTACTAAACAGCCTTATGTTTCCTGTCAGCACACAGGTTAGAAACAAAATAAATAAACCAAAGAAACTTAGGTCTACTATTTTATCTATGAGTAAAGAAGGCTTTAAGACAGATAGTTTACCCACTTCCCCCCTCTTGTCTCTCTGGAACTTCACCACACATTAACTTATTCTCTAGTTGCCTGAGAAAAATATAAGGACACTGCTTAAAGGAGCTAAACAAATAGTGAAGATTTAAACTAATGGATAGAAACTCTTCATTGTTAACCTTTAACACTGCTTTGTACTAAAAGAATTTTTATATATGTATTGTATTCTGTAACCTTTACTGTTTTCTTAATCCCATCAAATGCCATGGCTTTTCTAGTTAAAGATGTACCCACTTGACCCTTAGGAAAAACAAGTCTGTAAAAATTCCTGTTCTATATGCCTCATTGTAAAATATAGTATAAAAACAACTAGTAACAAGAAATAAACAGATGCGCTTCAACACTGCATTGGGTGTGAGCATATTCTCATGACCCCATCTCATTCCCCACCTATCAAGGGACCCCTGACCCCGCTGCCTCGAGGGCTGGCTCCTGGCAGCAGATCATCATGCATTTGCCACATAATGTCAGAATGAAGTTCCACACCTTGTTAATGTGTGGCTCAAAGTGCAGTGTTAAAGCAAGAGTGAGTTTATTTGGTGGGCCTCAGCAGAGTGGTGCCGGGCTTTGAAGTTCAGATATTTTTCCTACCACCAACAGAATATTGGTGCCCAGTTACACTGCCTTCTTCTCTGGGAATTTGCCACAGAAGTAGACTTACTCCTCCAAGGACTAGTGGAGGTGTGGTACAAGGACCAGTCATTGTATCTCAATCCAGTACCCATTTAGAGTGAGATCTCTGCTGCCAAAGATGAGCTGTTGCCTCTTCTGCAACTGAGCCACATTTCACTCATCCCTGTGAGCAATCTGGTCCTTTCCCCTTATGCAACACTGGTGCTGTTCCTGAGATACCCTCCACAAAATTTCCATGTGCCATCCTTTCTCAGCCTTTCTCCAGTAATGCTGCTGAAACACTTTTCTCTAGGAGCAGCAGTACAAAGGAAGCTCCAAAATAGAACTCTAGAGTTGTATTACCCATGGCTAATACCCTCCTTGCTGCAGACATCTCTGGGATGGCTACAACAGTGTATTGATAAAATCTCCACTAGTGTGAGCAGTGACCTGATGCCCATGGCTGGTATAATACCAATTTAGGTGTCCAAGCAGTATAGGGAGCAATTATTTAAATACCATGGACTTGAGTATCTGTTGGTGAGAGCCTTTGACACTGGATGAAAGAGGTATTGTAATTAACTATCGATTTAAGCCCTCTTAAAAATACAATGTTACTGTAATCTCTTCAAATAAGAGTACTAAATATGCTAAGTGTCAAATCCAGGACTTAATTTTAAAGGTAGATAAGTTTCAAGGAAAGTCAACCTAGCAAATACCTTACATCAAGTTCAAAGCTGAGATTTAGAAGGTCTGTGACCCTATAGCTGTGATTGTTGTGGATAAGAACTTTGAAATTCCTATGTATCCTGAAACTGTTGCTCAGGAGAAGCTTGCTCCTCTCTCTTAAATGCTGGCAATCACTGTTTCTTTGTAGACAATGCAGAAACTCCCACCATGCAATACATCAATTGCCACCCCAGCATCATCTACCAACTTTACTTCTATTCATTGGATCACTGACTGATTAAACTGGGCAGGTGCTGTTAGTGAAGAGGGATATAAAGAGTCTATTGTGTACAATGCGCAAGATACAGTACCCAGCTAATATGCACAGGGAGTGGTTGGACATTGCATTTGGGCCCTCATGATGATGAAACAAGAGAGGAAAATGATTATTTACTCAATAGAGAATTTATTAAAATGGGAGGATGAATATAAAGAACCCTAGATCTTCCTAATATTTGCTAGGGTAGTTCTTGAGATCTTTTTCAGAATTATAATCCCACAAACATAAAGTAGAAATGTAAGCAATTTCAAGCAAAATAGCAGAGAGAAATACCAAAAAAATAATCAGGGAGGGACATTGCCCTGCTAGAATATTTTTATTACCTAAGGTTGAAGAACCTATCAGTTACTATGCTCCCTGGGATATCCCTGAACACATTCTGCTTATACACAATTCTCTGGCAAAGAGACCATCAAACTCATTGAGAAGACTAGTAGTCACTGACCTCTCTAGGCTGGGAAGACTAAAGGAGATGATATTACAGGACTGGGCTTTCTACAGGATTGGATATGGAAACAATCCTGAAATAATAGGGCCAAGGTGCAGAGCTCAGCTGTAGAAAACAAGCAGACAATTACCATAATGAGCAATGAGGTCTGAGTGACAGGCAGGGTTCTCGACCTAAAGAGTATCACAGGGACCTTTAATGAAACATGGTACAAGGAAGGGTAAGAGAGGTAGCCATCCAAGAATAATGCTTAGTTCATACAATTAAATTAAATCAAATCAAATCAAGTAAGAGTATTTTTCAGCTTCAACATGTAGAACGTTTGGAAGTTGTCACTGTCATCCTCACAACAAGAAGAAAAACTGAAAATTAACTTTTCTTAGTCTCATGAGAGAATTGAGGTCACTATGCAAACTGTGACCTGCAAAACAATTAAATGCAGACACTCACAGGTGAGATCAACATGCCAGGAGCAAAGGGCAGAAGAGGAAAATTTCAGAAGTGATGGCAAAATCCCTTTGCATGTTTAGTAGAAATCATATGTGGGACACCTGATCCTGAACTTTTCTTTTCTGGGCATTGTTTTTTTTTTAATTACTTCACTCTCTCTTTTTTAATATATTTTTTATTTCTTATAATAATTGGTGCATTGTAATCCTACATCTTTGTTAGGTACAAGCTGATAAAGGCATATATGCACACATTTCTCATTTAACCCCTTCCCCAATTCCCATCCCACTCCCTCACACTCCCTCCTTCTCAATTTCAGTTTAGTGATTGATTTTGATATATTTGTGAAAGTATATCATGTGCATTTGGGTGTCTCCCCCACCCTGTCCATCCCCTTCAGTTAAGTCAACTTCTTTGCTTATCTAGGGTTTCTCATTTTTCATCTGGAGTCCTCTTATGCCCCATCTTCTCCCTAGCATCTGCATATTAGGGAGGACATATGCTTTTTTACTCTTTGTGACTGACTAATCTTACTTAACATAATGTTTTCTAGTTGCATCCATTTCTCTGCAAATAACATGATTTCGTTCTTCTTTATGGCTGAGTAAAATTCCATTGTATACATATCCCATAGTTTTGTAATCCATTCATCTATCGATGGACATCTTAGCTGTTTTGGCAATTGTGAATTGTGCTGCTATAACATAGATACACATGCATTGGTCTTATAGTTTGCTTTCCATTCTTTTGGGTAGATACCCAGAAGTGGTATTGCTGGATCATATGGTAGGTTCATTCCCATTCATCTGAGGATCCTACATACTGTTTTCCAAAGTGGTTGCACTAATCTGCAATTCCACCAATAATGTTAGGGTTCCCACTTCTCCACACCCTCGCCAGCATCTGTTGTTGTTTGTGTTTTTGATGATTGCCATTCTGATTGGAGTTAGGTGAAATCTCAAGGTAGTTTTGATTTGCATCTCTCTGATTGCTCATACATTTATTGGGCATTTGTATTTCTTCTTTTGTGAGGTGTCTATTTAGATCCTTGGCCCATTTTTTGATTGAGTTGTTTTCTTAACTGTGAGTTTCTTGAGTTCTCTGTATATCCTAGATATTAGACCTCTATCAGAAAAGTAACTGGCAAAAATTTTCTCCCACTCTGTGGGCTCTCTGTTAAGGTTCTTGATAGTTTCCTTTGCTGCACAGAAGTTCTTCAGTTTAATACAATCCCATGTATTGATCTTCCTTTGAGTTTCTTGTGCTTTTGGGGTCCTGTTGAGAAAGTTTTTACCTGTGCCTATGTATTGAAGTGTTGGGCCTATACCTTCTTCAAGTAGCTGCAAGGTCTCTGGCCTAACTTACAGGTCTTTAATCCACCTTGAGTTGACTTATTCAGGGTGAGAAAGGGGTTTATTTCTGTTTTTCTGCCTATGGTTAACCAGTTTTGCCAACACCATTTGTTAAAGAGGCTATCTTTTTTCCAGTTCATGTTTTTGGCTCCTTTGTCAAAAATCAATTGACTGTAAGTTCACTCTCTTTATTTTGTATTGTTCTGTTGATACTTTCTATTTCTTCTTGATTCACTCTTGGTAAGTTGGAGCAACAAGGATAAAAATTAAATTACATTGTACATTGTGCATTGACTTCAGAAACCATGCAAACAGGATAAGAAAAGAACAAAACAAAGTATTGGGAAAGAAATACAGAGTTCTGTCTCTGTTCTACTAAAATTATCTTCCAAAACATAAAATATAAATATTCTCTTAGATGAACATAAATGGAGGGAAGTAAGACTTAACTTAAAATAAATATTAATAGAAATTTTTCAGAGAGAAAGAAAATGATATAGGCCATACTCTTAGATAAAGGAGGAGGAGGAGGAAAAGGAGGAAGAGGGGGAGGAGGAAGAGGAGGAGGAGGAGAGGAAATAAATTAATAAAAGGAAAGCACATATTTTATTTTTCTTATTTGTAATTAATCTAATAGCTTTCTGGTAAATAACAATATGTGGAGTGAATGCAGCACATGGATAAAGGAGATGCGTGCATCTGCATGTCTCCTGGTTCTCATGTTGTCTCTTCCGCTGATTATCTGTGTCTATAGTAAATAGTGTGTCCCTGGTGGCATCACTCTTCAGTAATTCTTCATAACTGAGCTCATGTTGTTTCCTTAATAAAACCACCTCTGAAACCCCAACACTGCCCAAAAACATTCAGATTCTGTCCATGTTCAGGTAGACATTGCAGCAGTGTACAGTTCTCCACTCACTATTGCAGACTCCATGTCTTGTGCTCAGCATCCAGTAACTAAGGTTGGAAGAATAAACATGTGATGCGATGTGTTGGAAGCAGAAAGACAACCTGTCTGAAGAAAGGCTGGTTATTTGGGGGAAAAGCTGAGTCAAATTCATTTAGATTTCTTGCCTAACATATTTAAAAGTATGACTTACTCCACAATAGGTAAATTATTTTCATGTAGGAAGGACTTCTCAGTCCTTATTAATAATATTCACCAACATAAAAACATCTTGCAAATCTTACAAAATCCACAGAGTGTTCAAACCTCAAATTTTATATGCTTACAATCCATAGAGATTTATCAGGTTATTAAATATTTCAAATATAAATCAGGTTTTAATTCACAGAACTGCTAAGCTGCATTCAGCATTAAAAGTGCAAGGCCTTATGTAGGTAACTGAATATGTAATTAATTCTTATTGGAATCCCCAAAACTCACTTGCTATTTCTAAAACATATATGGAGCTTCACAACTTACAATTAGATTATTTATGTGCATACATAAATATGTACATATATATCAAATGTATATAATTATTTATATTAAATTCAAAAGTGATACACATATACATATATATGTGTGTGACTATATATATACACACTCATATATATATATATATACACACACACTCATATATATATATATATACATATATATATATGAGTATGTGTGTGTGTGTTGAGAGAGAGAGAGACTGAGACTTCTGAAGTTACGTTTTATTTAAATAGAAGGGAAGGGAATAATACCTGTTTTCTCCATTGCTATTTCACTGGTAACTAGAAGAGTGCCAGGCATGTAATAGTTGCTATGCATTAAGAGAAATTATTTAAATTGATGGATATTATTTCTATATCTATATGTATCAAATGTCTACAGTGAAGTATACCTGGCCCTGACAATGAGAAAGCCATTCATACTTTCTGTTCTCAGAGGATCCAAGTTCATGAGAGAGATTATAATGTGTTTTACTAACTGTGTGAAAAGGGCTGGGAGGATATATTAATTGGGAAGGAATTTACCTTATCTTACCTCTCAAATGATAAATACCTGTGCTGTTAGAAAAACGATGGCAGTGAAAATATGTCAAGATTCAAGGCTAAAAACCCTAGTTACAATATTATTAAAGAGCACTGATGTTTCGGTTTTGAAGTAGGAGTCATTCTAGTTTCAAGAGAACTGGATGCAGTCATTGAACAGTGATGTAGTCTGGTGCCTTGATCTGCAAGTCAGCTACTTTTCCATACTTGATTTTGGTACTTGCCATTACTAAATTGAATTCGACATTTTTTTAAAACCGTGTCTAACAAGAATGCAGAAAAGAAAATTAGTTTGAACTCTGCTTCTGATGCCAACAGCATTATATAATGAGGTAAATACTGGTAATTGTGTTTAGTTCAATAACACTTTTAATTATGGTTGAGCTCTCCTTCAGAGTCTATGGATTTTACAGATGCAAAATAAACAACAGAAAGCCGAGTATACAGCCTTATGGATCTCTATTGCCTAGTTAAATACAGATCCATTGCTTTTCCCACTGTGGCCTGGAGCAAAATAAGATGTTCACTTATCATTTCATGGTCAAAACCATTTCTGTTTCAAACAGGAGACGGATAATGTGATTTCTTAGTTTCTGTACATCCTGTGCACTTATCTTTGTCTCTGGAACATAATATTCAGTTGTAATGAGTGAAGGAAGGGATCATAATATCCACATAGAATGCATAGTAAATATAATTTTTTACTTGGAGGATGTTGACTATGTTGACAATGAAGGATTAATGATTCATATTTTTTTTAACTTATTATGTTTCCTCAAATCTTTTTCTACACCTATTCTAAAACAAGAAATGGAGACTAATTAATATACTAGGACCTGCTAATATAACTTCTGGCAACATTTATTTCCCTTGGAGAGTTTCATCTGTGTGTTAAATACACAGTGACACAGTAAGTCAATGACACAATTAATTGGTATCTATCTTAGATTTTTTTCTTTTTCTTTTCTTATCCTCCAACATTCCTTCCACTTCCTGTGAAAAGGGCCATTTCCAAGGGAAGAGCAACTAACCATGTGGCCTTGCTCTCACTCTAGTATTTCCAAATGAAATATGGCAAAAGGAAATGCTGTAACACTTATTCAATGGTAATATTTATACTCTCTAAAGTCTATTAATGGAATGAGCATCTATACAAAATAGATGGAAGAGAATTACATGGTTGAATTTGCAGAAGTATGGAGAGATGTAAAACATGTAATTTTTATTGCTAATATGGTCATCTTTCTTGAGTTCCTTCTGTTTTTGACACACATGGAGAGACAAGTTGTCAGGATTTCTCCCTGGACCATAACATTTCCTTAATCCACAGCAGGCTTACCCAATAGGAAATTACCAGTAAAACCTATAGCATAATGACAAAAGTACTCAGAGACTGCTGGTGGAAACAAAACTGGGATCAATAATTATATTCTTTTTTCTTTTTAAACTCTCAAATTGCATAACCCCTTCAGCTGCTGGCCCTTGAGTTCTGTTTTCTCAGCAATCCACCTAGAGAAGATATATGCACTATCAGAGTCCATTCTTAGAGGAATGAGAGCAGATCCCATTTTATATTTAAAATATTTAGACATCAAAATTCAGAGTTTTGTCTACACAAGAGGAAGATTAAGCAAAATATTTACCATAGATTTATAGATGCAGCTATTTTATCTTAGTGACTCTTTAAAGTTAAGAGATTTTCTACTGCACCACAAGTTAAAATTTGAGGGATGCACAAGCAAATGACAACACTAGCAATTGCAAATAAAAATATTGCTTTTTATATTATAATTGGAGAGATTCAAGAAATGTGTCATTTTGATGGTGTTTGCTTTTGCACAAAAGGGGCTTTATTTAAAAATAAATGTGATTTTTATTCCACTGTTTAAGTGAATTATATACTTTTCTCTCTCTCACTAAAATCTGGTAAGATTTTTCTGTATTCCAATGTAATAAATATAGTAGTCAACATGTGGCTTACAATACAATCTGTTAAAGCAGTCTGTGCATTGGAAAAACTGTGAAATGAAGAGAATACATACCAGAAATTAAAAAAAAATGGCTCAAATGCATCTCTTCTATTTCAATGTAATTATATCATAACACAGACAATTTTTTCTCTGAGCTAAGAAAATAAGCTTTCACAAAGAAAACTCTCATTTGACCTAGGTCAACAAAGTCATTTATACCTGTCTCTGCTGATTTCTACATCTCTCTATAGAATCTCTATAGCAGAATACATAAATAAAGTGACTGGATAACTCTGAAAGAAGCATTCCTATTCCAATTATCTTTTTGGGTCACAATTGAATAAATTCCTGTGAAATTACATGGATGAATGTGTAAGAGAAGTCAAAATTTTATGAATCTGGGACCATTCATTGCAGGGGGTTTAAGAGGGGATCTCAGGTGTGAAGGTGTATCTCACACAGCAACACAGAAGAATCAAAAGATAAAGTGTTCTGCCAGTAGACTCTGAGAGGAGTAAGTAAGGGCATGAAGAATTGTATGTTGATTCCAGGAAGGGGATTGGCAGGTTTCTAGAGCAATTTTTTTTTTTTTTTTGCAGTACTGGGGATTGAACCCAGGGGCATTCTACCTCCAAGATACACCCCCAGCCCTATTTTTTATTCTTTATTTTGAAACAGGGTCTCACTAAATTGTGGAGTGCCTCACTAGGTAGCTGAGGCTGGCCGTGAACTCGGATCCTCTGGTCTCAGCCTCCCAAATGCTGGGATTACAGGTGTGCATCACCATCCCCAGCTGAGCAATTCTTTAATCTTAGCCCAGTGTAGCCCAATATCTACTCTATAAAACTTCAAAAACTCATAAGAAACAAAGCCTTAACATAACAGTGAATCAAAGGACCATCTGACTTTCCCCTGAGCAATTATGAGATAAAGGAGATAAAGGGTGAAATGTGGAAATGTGGAGCTGAAAAGGTTACAAGAAATGTGTGTGTGTGTGTGTGTGTGTGTGTGTGTGTGTGTGTGTGTGTATGAGAGAGAGAGAGAGAGAAAGAGAGAGAGAGAGAGAGAGAGAGAGAGAGAGAGAGAGAGAGAGAGAGAAAATGAATATAAAGGGGAGAGTAGCTCAGACAAATGACTAAAAGAGCATAAAATAGAACTTAGGAAAACAGGAGGAAATATGCTAAGAGATGTAAAATGTCGTTGTATATGGAGTTAAATGAGTTGAGGTTACCATCATAATGGGTTCAATCTCCAATATGAGGACAGGGAGTGGAATGATGCACTAGATAGAAACCATTTTGTTCTAAGATGGTAACTAAACACAGGATTAAAGAGACTCTGCAGCAACCTAAACATTTCTAAACATAAACAGATGCTCAGAGAGTTAAGTGTTCAGGTGAACTCAGATGGCTAGTGACCCTGACATATGGCTTCAAAGTTGTATATGTGTGAAATAAGTACAATTATGTAGTAGGGAAAATGATAATGATAATATATGTATACATATATATTTAATATATATTTTCCTTATTTATCTAATAAGTATAAAATAATTTTAAGTATATACTGGTCTCCCCATGAGCAAAGTATCTTTCAAGCCTTGTGGTTCATCTGAAGTAATCTAGAGATTATTTCTGGTTCTACTATATAACTATATTTTTTAATAAAAGAGGCCACCCTGGAGAGAAGATCTAGCATGTAAATCCTATGGGCTGGAAGAATAGCATATCACTGTACATGCCTGCAGATATTCTGATCCTTCCTGAGAAAAGAGATGCTGGTCTGTAATGAAATAATAATTGACTGCACATCATTGAAGGGATATTGATTTGGAAGCCAGTATCCTAATCTGCCTCTCCCTAGCTATTTGGCTAATACAAAGTTAATTAATCTTTCTGAATCTTGATTACGGTGTTTATGTGGCATATATAATATACTTTTCTTTCCCATTTCAGCTGCTGCAGGTAGAGCCAAGCACCAAAACATCTTCTGCCCTATGTGAGGCACTAAGAGAAAGCAAGTACTGTTTTCTCAGAGCACTGGGAATAGAACTAGGTGTCTGTTTTACTTTTTTCTCTGGGAAATGGATGGAACTGGAAAACATTATGTTAAGTGAGGTTACTCAGTCACAAAAAGCAAAAATTGTATGCTCTCCCTAATATGTGGAAGCTAAGGAGAAAACGGGACATAAGAGGGACTCCAGATGAAGAAGGAGAATCCTTAGGTTAGCAAATAATTTGACTTAACGGTAGGTGATGGGGGAGGGAGGACACCCTAATGAGCATGATGTACTTTCATGAACACATCAAAGTCAATCACTAAACTGAACTTGAGAAGGAGAGAGGAGGACAAGGGAGTAGGGCGGGAATTGGGGAAGGGTTAAATGAGAAATGTGTGCATGTGTGCCTTTATCAGCCTGTACCTAACAAAGATGTATGATTACAATACACCAATTAAAAATAAATTAATTAATACAAAAAGTGTGCAGCAGGGTAGATTTGGAAGTCAGGAGAATAGCCAACACTCTGATTGCAACTACTGATGTGCTTTCTAAGTAGTCTGTCACTTCAGCTTGAAGGTACAGGAGAGAAATAAAGGTGTTGTTTTGTTTTTTACATTTACCAGATATTTACTAGTTTATATAATGAAAGACTGTTTTGGTTGTGTGTGTGTGTGTGTGTGTGTGTGTGTGTGTGTTTGTGTGTGTGTTGTTTATTACTGCACAATATCATTTCAAGGATTTTGCAAGATTTTTTGTGAGGTGAGGGAGGGAAGAGATTAAAAATATATACAAATAATCTTTTTTTCTTGGTGCATTGTAATCATACATCTTGGTTCTGTTCAGGGTGATAGATGCACAGAGCACTCGCTGAGTCCTCCTCCAGTTCCCACCCCACTCCCTTCTCCTCAACACAGTGCTTGTCCTTGATGAGTTTGTGCACGTACATCATGCCCATTGACGTGTTTCCCTCTTCAAAACACCACTGAGGTGTTTTTCTCTCCCCTCCCATCTCCCTCAGGCTCCCTCCTTCACTCCTACTTCATCTGGAGTTCTTCCTGTGTCCTGGTTTCTCCCTAGCTTCCTCATATGAGGGAGAACATCCAACCTTTCACTTTTTGTGACTGTCTCATCTCTCTTAGAATAATATTCTCCAGTTCCATCCATTTCCCTGAAAATGACATGTTTGTTCTTTTTTATGGCTGAGTAGCATTCCATTGTGTACATATCCCATAATTTTGTAATCCATTCATCTGTTGATGGATATCTCAGCTGGCTCCATAGTCTGGTAATTATGAATTGTGCAGCTGTAAACATAGATATGCATGCATTATCATGGTAGTCTGGTTTCAATTCTTTTGGGTAGATACCCAGGATCTTTTAAATACCAATTTTTCTTCATACAAAGGGTAAAATATGATACCAAATATTTTTACCATTCAATCTTTAAGGTGAAAATTTTATATGTATTATATTAACAGTCCTAATCTCAGGCTGAATATTATATATTTTAAATTTAAGACTGTAAAGGAAATGGTAAAGGATTGCAGAATGACCACAAAGATATGGTAAGAAATTTATGCAAACTGAAACTTAAAAACTCCTAATGATTTTAATTGAGGAAAATAGAATCATTTCACCTCAGAAACACTAGAAAGTTTATGGTTGTTACTTTAAAAATATTAGGGGTGGGAAGGGGTAGTAGCTTTGTGTAGGCCACTTGTCTAGCAGGCTCTGGGTTCTATCCCCAGAACTGCAAAGTGTGTGTGTGTGTGTGTGTGTGTGTGTGTGTGTGTGTGTGTGTGTGTGTGTTTTCTCAGAGCAGTTAGGTCAATTTTAGAGTGAGCTAATAAAAAATAATCAAATTACAAACAAACAGAAGAGGCACATTGATTGTGGATATAGAAATTGTGTCCTCAAATTGGTTCTACTTTTTCGGGTGACCTGGGAACAGACAGTGGACCTCAGTGTGAGGCTCCATCTGAAAGTCTCCTGGGGCCCTCTTCACTGCAGAGACCTAGACCCTGAAGGTCCTTCAGGACCCCTAGGTCTGGCAGTATTGTGGGACTGAGAGGCCAATTACTTACTCCAGTATTTCCTCTGGTGCTGCTAACTTTCCTCTATAATTCACTGCCAGTTGTTGGAAGTCAACAAATACTGAGAGCTGCATTGAGGTAACACAAAATGTACTGAGGCGTCATTTAGATCAAAGATGGTTCTACCCTCAGAAGACTTTATTTCTTCCTTCTTCCAGGATACTTTTTTCTGCCTTCCCTTCCTTATGTTTCTTATTAAATATTAAGGAAAATTCGAGTCTACTCTGATGGTCTGCTCATTATGTTAATGCCACAGTGAATTTCAAAGCCCTTGACTACATAGTAGAATAAATAATCCCTTAAACTAAACTGCTTGAAAAGTTAAGCACTTTAAAGACAAGGCAACAGTAAAAGAGTGAACAAAGAAATAAACACACTTGAACAAAAGTGAAGATGTTTACTGGAAAGATAACAAATGTCCTTAGGGTGTTTATCATATTTATAGATACTTATCTATCTTACAGATAGACTTATATATTGTATTTACAGAGAGATAAGGTATTCAAGAGTCCAATGAGTGAACTACTAATTATAAAATTAATTCAAGGAATTAATGAGCACTTTTTGTCAAACTAGATCCAAATATGCTTTTAATCTTTTATAAACTTATAAAATTATTTGCTATGTTTCTCTTGTAAGTTGTCTATAAAAGATGTTTGACTTTATTCATGTACTCATATATGGACCTCAGGAGGACTACTGAACTGGATTTTCAGGCATCTGTTCAATAGTGGGGTGAAAAATAAACCAGATATGCCCTTAAGAAATCATTTACACTAAGCCTGCATGTTCCATTTGGTCCCAAAAGATACTACAAAAATAATAAATAAATAAGAATAAAAGAAACACCCTCTGCAAGATTTTTTTGGAGCACTGTAATATAGGTAATAGGTAGATGATAGACTGAAAATACATTTTTGTGAGATATTTGAAAACAAGACTTGGTGATTTCAGTAATAGTGATTATGGAAAGAGAAGGGTAAATCAAAGTTCTCATTCTTCTACACCACAACTAAGACTTGATATGTAACTGCAAAATTTTAGCATTCAGGATAGATACTTAAATTGCTGATTCAAATTTGCACTTCCATGAATAATTCCAGCTGGTGAGCATATTTTCCTTTAATTGTCAGCCACATGGCCTGCTTCTTCTTTTTTTTATTTTCCTGCCAGATAGTCTTCTATTCTCTTATTTATATAAAAAATGTAGATACACATTCTGAATATGAGTTACTTTACAAGTACATGTATTACAAATGTCTTCTTCAACTCTTTGTGTTGTAACGTTCAAATTTAATTTTATGATCCATCTCATATTGGTTTTCTATAGGGTTTGAGGTAGGGGTCAAATTTACATATTATTTTTATATGACTGTCTAATTGCTCTGGCACATTTTCTAAAAAGCACATTCTTGCTTCCTGCAATGCAGTGATAATCCTCATATTTCTGCATGGTTTTTTTCTTTCTTTCTTTCTTTTTTGTTAAATCAGATGAATTTCTATGTATAAGCTTATTTCTAAAATTTATATTTTATTTATTGTTCTATTCTCTACCAATACCTCTTTTAATTACTTTCTTTACAAATCACTATTAATAGATGAATACATTCTCTAAATTTCTTCTTAAATATTCACTGGATAATTTTTAAATGACTTTTAATTTTTATACCAATTTTAGTATAATTTTCCAGTTTCCACAATATTCAATATATTGCCTTGAACTTTTGCTTATGATTTTGATGAACAGAATTTTAATTGTGTATTTGTCAAACATCTATAAATCTTATTCTTAAAGTGTTCTCTCTTTTATTTCATTAGATAAGCTATGTGAGTTTTAGAAACATATTTAATGAATTAGGCTTTCTTTATAAATACACCCCCCTGTATCTCTAATCCATTTTGGAATTACATAAAAAATAATGAATTTATAGTGTTCTATATTTGTTTAGTTTTATGAATAAATTATTATATTTTTATAGTATATACATTCCATATTTTATAATACTGGGAAAATTACATCGTTAGGGAAAAAATGAAAGGCAATTTTTGAAAGTGCATTGAAAAATTGAGAAATAAGGGGTACTTGTCTTACTCAAGTGCTTATAGTCATTAAATGCTGAAGTAAACAAAGCAGACAAAACAGTATGACATGGCTCTCATTTTAGAAATTGCACTGATATAATATATAATTTGACACTGCATTTGTAATTTCAGAAAAGATGAGATATCTCTTCACTGAAACTGTTAATGTCCTGGTCCTAAAATAGGCTTTAAAAAAGAATAAGAAACATTCAAGTGTTAGTCTCCAAACATCTAAACATGAGTAATTTTATGCAGTACATTTAGATAAATGAAAAATTTTCAAAACATAAACATCAGAATTCTGCCTGATTTTGAATGATATTTCTCCTAACAACTATTCCAGCGTTGGTGTTTATTAAATAGTTATTATTGAGATTATCTCTTTTACTTTCAAATACTAAAGCCAGAATTCTAGTTGAAAGCTATAAAGGGGACAGTTTGATATTATAATAGTAAAATGCTAATTCAGATTTAGGATTCCTCTTTTAGTAGACATCTAGCAAGCAGAGGGATAAAATGAAAACCTTACAAAAACATATCTCATTGAAAGTAGAGGGATGGGGAAAATGAGATTTCATAAAACAAGGATAATACCTGCTTGAGAGTGTTTTAAGATCTGTTTGGATTATATTTTATTTTCTTTCTTTTTTTGTGTATATAAAAGTTAAATTCTGTTTTTTAGAAGAATGTAACAGACAATGCAAGCACTGCAGAGGCCTTTTGCTCTTCGGGGTCATTTCTGGACTGAGCCTCGTCTTCTTGCATGGCACTAATGGTTGACAACTCACCCCTGAGCAAAGTGCCCATTTCAGAACAACTTTGATTAACCTGCTCAGGTCGAAAATATCAAAAGAACAAACAGAAGCAGAGAAAATCAGATACTCCTGTGGGACAGATACCAGAGCAAAGATCAAATTGCCAGGACCGCCAATGCTCAGATCTGTCAGGCTTATGAAACTTGAAAGTCATGAACCTTTCAAAGTTATGGTGCAGATAAAGGCAGAGAGCATTTTTCAGGAAATGTGGGAGACTTTTCTCCACTTCAGTTTGTTTCTCAAGTTCACATTGGGTACATCGGTTCCCCATAACTCACCACTGGATGATATCATGTCTCTTATCAATTTGTAGAGCTTTGACCTTTGTTATTAGTATGCTTCATAATATTTACACAAGGTATTAACTAAAAGTCAGAAACTCAGACATGGCAGTCATCCCTGCAGCACCTGGGAGATGAGCTGATGTGCATGTAGTTGGCAATAAGCAAGGTATAGAGCCCTTTTGCTAAACTTTAATTTTGGGACAAAAGGCACATTTCTTAAAATCTAAAGAAAACATTCCAAATACCACACTGAAATATATGGGCTTTGTTCTCTGAACTTTCTCAATGTACTCATTATCATTCAGAAAGCCATGGCATGCAGTTCTACATCATAGACGCCCTCAGTACCAAAGATAAAAGAAAGCTTAATAAAAAGAACATGTTCACACTTTGGAAATGCTGCATTATAGATAAATAAAAAGCCCTTAGAGACCATGTCTATTCTTCATTCTGTATCCTACTGTCATCATTTCAGGATGATAATATGCACTTATGTAAAATTGATTGTTTATTTGGTTGATCATTATGCAAGAAGTTAACTATTTGATATAAAAGAAACTTGTACCTCAATAAATATTTATAATTAGTCTAGAAATCTCAGTGATACAAAAATCTGTTTAAATATGCTAGTGTGCTGGTTCTTTTACCAAGGAGATATTATAAAATCACATTACCTCCATGAACAAGCCATGCAATTCAACTTAGATTACTAATTGTATATATTTTACACATCTTTTTTGTAAAATGCATATTTTATATATTTGGGTCTATGACATAACACATTTTCTTTAGAGGGCATATGTGTTTTTAATGCATTTTATGACAAGGCCAAATCAGCTGATTTTTCACTTTGGGGTTTGAACATAATATGTAGGACTTAATTTAATTACCATTAGGCTTTTAGAATATAACTCTAAAATCCCTAATTTAATGTATCAAAACTGTAATGGTTTGAATTAAGAATGTCCTCTAGCCCTCATGGAAACAAATGTTACAAGCAGGACTTGATTGCTAAGGAGTGGTCCCTGGGAGTGTGGCCTTGGAGATTTTATATGATTCTCTCATCCCCGTATTGTTCTCTCTTCTGTGCAGCTTTGTTCTCTTTCTGCTTTCTCACTGCCATGCCCTGAGCTCTAGATTCTGGCCTCACATGGATTGAACTTGGAATCTCCAAGAAAGTGTGAGCAAATAAATCTCCCTTCTTCTAAGTTGTATGATTAGGCTTTTTGAATTATGACAGTGATAATACTGCCTGATAAAGAAATTGGTACCAGGAGTATGGAAACTCTGTATTTAAGACTGCCATGTGTTTTGTGAGTCTTTGGAACTGGGGTGTGAGGAACTTGGAAGGACCAGAATGTGACTAGAAAGGTGGATAATAGACACTGTCTTCAGGAGATTTTGGAGTTAAAAAAGACTCCAAGGAAAATGGAGAAGAGGCCACATATGTTACATTTTGGCATAAAACTTATTGGCATTTTGCCCATGCCCTGAAACATTATAGAAGGACAAATTTAAATATAATAGACTGGTTAAACTGATGGAAAAAAAATCTCAAAACTGCAAAATATACAAACCGCATTATGGGTATTAATGTCTGCATTCAGCAAATTTATCCTGAATTTTAGAAGTGGGAAGCAAAGCAGAGAGACTTTATAGACTTGCAGTTTGGCCAGTATGACGTGTGTAAAGCAGGGGCCCAGAGAAATGGTTGTGTGAAAGAAAGATTGCTGAAGGGAGATACAAGGCCTTGATTAGAAACAAAGGAAAAATTACAGTCAGGGAAGTTGAAGATTTGCACAAATAAGAAAGGAATGAGGTCAGGGCAGTTTTTAACCATGTAGTCAGGGCAGCCATTTTTTTTAATTGGTGCATTGTAATCAAAGATCTTTTTTAGGTACAAGCTAGTATAGGTAAAGGCATACATGCACACATTTCTCATTTAACCCTTCCCCAATTCAGGCCCCACTCCCTCCTCCTCCCTCCTTCTCAAGGTCAGTTGAGTGATTGACTTTGATATGTTCATGAAAGTACATCATGCTCATTAGGGTGTCCCCACTCCCCAAATCCACTTCCTTTAGGTCAAACTCTTTGTTCACCTAAGGATTCTGCTTCTTCATCTTGAGTCCCTCTTATGTCCCATTTTCTCCCTAGCTTCCACATATGAGGGAGAGCATTTGATTTTTAACTATTTGTGAGTGACTAATATAACTTAACATAATGTTTTCCAGTTGCATCCATTTCCCTGGAAAGAACATGATTTTGTTCTTCTTTATAGCTGAGTAAAATTCCATTGTGTACACATCCGATAGTTTTGTAATCCATTCATCTGTTGATGGACATCTTGGCTAGTTCTATAGTTTGACAATTGTAAACTGTGCAGCTATGAACATAGATACAAATGTGTTCATCTGATAGTTTGGTTTCCATTCTTTTGGGTAGATACCCAGAAGTGGTATTGCTGGATCATATGGTAGGTTCATTCCCATTCATCTGCGGATCCTCCATATTGTTTTCCAAAGTGGTTGCACTAATTTGGAAACCCACCAACAATGTATTAGGGTTCCAACGTCTCCACACCCTCACCAGCATTTGTTGTTGTTTGTGTTTTTGATGATTGCCATTCTGATTGGAGTTAGATGAAATCTCAGGGTAGTTTTGATTTGCATCTCTCTGATTGCTAAAGATGTTGAACATCTCCTCATACATTTATTGGCCATTTGTATTTTTTCTTTTGTGAAGTGTCTATTTAGATCCTTTGCCCATTTTTGATTGGGTTATTTGTTTTCTTAGCTGTGAGTTTCTTGAGTTCTCTGGTATATCCTAGATATTAGTCCTATATCAGAAGAGTAGCTGGCAAAAATTTTTCTCCCATACTGTAGGCTCTCTGTTGAGGTTCTTGATAGTTTCCTTTGCTGCACAGAAGCTCTTCAGTTTGATGCAATCCCATGTATTGATCTTCCTTTAAGTTGCTAGTGCTTTGGGGGTCTTGTTGAGAAAGTTTTTACCTGTGCCTAAGTGTTGAAATATTGGGCCTATGCCCTCTTCAAATAGCTGCAAGGACTCTGGCTTCCAGGTCTTTGATCCACTTTGAGTTGACTCTTGTTCAGGGTGAGAAAGTGAGGTTTATTTCCATTCTCCTGCATATGTTTAACCAGTTTTTCCAACAACATTTGTTAAAGAGGCTATCTTTTTTCCATTGTATATTTTTGGCTCCTTTGTCAAAAATCAGTTGACTGTAAGTCTGTGGGTCTGTTTCTGAGTCTTCTATTCTGGTCCATTGGTCTCTGTGTCTGGTTTTGTGCCAATACCATGCTATTTTTATTACTGTGGCTTTGTAGTAAAGTTTGAAGTCTGTTGGGGGCCTAGACTGGCCAGCTGGACCGCGCCTCTAGATGGCGCCTGGCAGAGTGCCAGAAGCAGCTGCAGGTGAATAACATCCCGGGGCGCTGCCATGCCAGAGCGCATGCACCAGCACGCCTGACTCATGCCGGCCCAGGTGAGAGCTGTATGAGATGCCTCGTGGCTTAGGCCCTGGGCAGCTTTAAAAGCCTCCACCTCTCCCCTAGAGAGAGAGCTGCTGGGGAAAGGCTGGTTGGGAAGTTGCTGGGCTGGGTTGCTGGGAGAAGTTCTGGGAGGAAGTGGTTGGGAAGAAGAAGCGGTTGGGAAGAGGTTGGCCGGGTTGCTGGGGAAGTCCTGGGAAGAAAGATTGTGGGTTGCTAGTGGAAGTCGGGTTGCTAGAGAGAGGGGTTATTGGAAGTCT